>JADRCD010218072.1:10571-18071 GCA_019843815.1 Montemys delectorum | reverse complement strand
ACCATGGGGTATCGTCCTCAGTTTCCCTCTCTACTGGATTCTTTATGACGGGCCTGTCACTAAACAGGGAGCTTGCCAGTGTGGTGAAGCTTCCTGGTCATGGAGCTCCACTGATCTGCCATTTCTGCCTTCCCAGTGCTGGGATTACAGATGGGAAACACCAGGCTGGGCTTCTTCATGAGTTCCAAGGATGAAACTCAGGTCTTCTTGCTTGTATAGCAAGCACTCTACTAACTGATCCATCTTTCCAGCCCTCTCGGTACAGTGTTCTAATTTTTCCACATTATGGTCAAGTGTGTCTTCTGACTTAGGAGTAAAGGAAGAATGTTTGAGTCTCGGTCTTTTGGCTGACTCCAGAGATCTGCAAAAACATTCTCTCAAGAGACCTAGACCAAGTGTAGACTCTGCCACTAAAATACACAAAACTTGATTCAGATAGATGGGTGTGCCCAGTCATCTCCATCAGTGTGCAGCTTCAAGGATCCTGTAAGCACTGTTGGCTTCTGACAGACTTTGGGGTACCCTTTCCCCTCTGTGCTCTGATATCTGGTCCTCTCCCATCAAGCCTTGCTTGTAGCTATCTGGTCTCCTCTTCAACTCTCAGGTGGCCTTCTGGCTCCTAGTGACTGGAGGGCTTGTCTAAGACCAAACTCAAATCCCCATCCATGTCCAGCAGAACTAACTGTTTCTATGCAGACCTCTGAAAGCACTGTGTGTCTGCCCCTGTGCCCTATGGGTATTTTGTTACTATTCCCTCTAGGCAGAGCAGTAGACATTTGGTGCATGATAAGCTGCCTGAAGCTCAGAGAATAAGGCAATCAGGAAAAGTGATTGTGAAGGCTGGGGTCTTCTGAATGAAATCTTCCTCTCTTTCATTGTGTCTCTTTCTGAGCAACTGAAGCCCGGCTCTGGCTTAGTTGCTGGTCTCCTAGGGTGTGTTTAGTCCTCCTGAACTTTAGGCTAACAAGGATCATTAGGCATTTATGTCACATTGTAATATGTCTTCATGAATTTGGTACTGGGGGGCAGGGGTGGGTGGGTGGAGATCCAGGTCAAGGAGGGATGGATTTTGCAGCTTTGGTGCCAGAAAAAATACTGAAGTTGGTTTTGAAAATCAAGATGCCTGGCAGAAATGAGTGTGCTGTTGCAGCTGCATGGTGCTCCCTGGGCCGTTAGGCACCGTGCCACAAAACTGCTCTGTATAACGAGGGTGGAAAATTGGGAGGAAACAGCCTCTAAATGCTGTTAATCTTTAGAAATACCCTGTGTGTATCTGCTCCTAGCCTTTATTCGGAGGATCAGTTTGTATAAAACTCCAAATGGAGTGATAAGATATAGTGGGGAATGATTGAGTCCTCTGGTTACAGTAAATGTCTGTGGCTTTCCCTGCATCTTGACAAAATTGACTTATTTACAATCAAGTTAAACAAGCAAAGAAAAAAATCAATCAAGTAAAAAGAAAGCCAACTACCTTCTAGATCCCTCTACAAAACCCAAGGAGATATTCGTGCATTTTTTTTCATCCCCACAATGTGCATTGGGAGGATGTCGGGAGAAAGATGGGAACCTGATGTGACATCATCACCAAGTCTGGACGAGGATGCTCGGAGGCACAAATGTAAATCTTAAAGATTATTTTGTGCCCTGGTGAGATAGCTCAGCTGTTGCCAAGCTTGGAAACCTGAATTTGGTCACATGTGTTTTTCATAGTATTTTGTAGAAGGTTATTCCATGTTTAAAAAACTCTAAACTTAAAAAAAAAAAAAAAAGTGTATGAGCTCTAAGAAAGTATGTAAAGAAATTGAGCTGTTTTCAACAGAACTCAGCACCCATCCTATTGATTACCTTTAAAGTGGTAAATAAGCCCAATAGAGCTGTCCACGATCCCTGTGCTGACCCCTTTCACCCAGGCAGAAACTCATCCTCAGAGAGCTGTGTGTGGTGTATGCTTCAGCGTGTGCTTAAAGCAGCAAGTGCAGAAGCGGCTGGCATCTGGCATCTACCCTGCCCAGTAAGCGTTGCCTGCCTCCTTCTGTATTTGCCTTAAGTAGATCTTGCTTGATTATTTAGGAAGATGCTGAGTGGAGGGGAGCAGATCATACTGTTCCTGACGCGGTAACTCCAGAGGAACGTCCCACTCCCTCAATGCTTTCTGTGTCTCCCCTGCTGAGTATGGCTTTGGGTGTCTGGTGACAATGTAACTCACTCCCTGCCCCCCTGTTGCTTCCATGTGATACTAAAGGGGAGGAAGGAAAGGGGTGAAAAGTTCCTGATGACCCAGGAGAAAAATGTATCCCGAGTCTCTCTCTATCCTTTCTCTCATTTTCCTGGTCATTAACTAAATGGTATGTGGACGAAAACAGATTAAACTTGGCAACTTAGTGTGATCTGTCTTTCGAGGGAAGCAAAGTCTACGTGTGTTGGTCCAGTGACATTTAAATACTTGAACTGTGCCCACTGGGCGCTCTGTTTTCCCGACTGTGAGCAGAGATTCTAATGACAGACTCTGATAGAAGCTGATGTCCTTGGAACTGAACTCCAGTCCTCTGCAAGAGCGGCAAGTGCTTTTAACAGCGGAGCCATCTGTCCAGCCCCTTGACTTTTGTTTTGATAGTGTGTAAGCCACACATGATTGAAACTTTGTTATTTCACAGAATGCTAGTAGCTTTTTTTTCCTAATTAGACTACTTCTATAAAGGAGGAAAGATTTAAATGTTCACATCCTCATAGTGTCCAGGGCTGGACAGCTGTTATGGATGAGTAGGCTGCACTTCAATCATCAGAGAACCCTTCCTGCAAGCTCCCAGCCTACCCAGCCCCACTATGTTGGGGCAGGCAGTGAAGGAGCTCTGGTCCTGTCTTCTGTCCACAGTCCTGCCTGCTAGCCAAGACCATAAATCAAAATCTGTGGCACAAAGTCATATTATGAACCCCGGGCTTCCTATAGAGTTTGGCTCACTCCGGGCTGATCTCTAATAAAGACAAAGGCCAGGGGACAGAAATATCTTTCTTCTTGCTCCTGGCAAATACCATTTTGATCCCTTCTCCATCTCAGTGTCCAGAAAATTGGATTGGAAGCAGGACATCGCTGGGGAGTAAATCAGATTAGCGCTTCTCCCTCGCTGCCTCCAGCAGGCCTCGTATTCTGCCGAGCACTTCTCTCATTTATATGAAGTCGTTTATGAGCCCCCCCACCCCCCGCCGTGTCATAGGGACATTTTTAAACCAACTGAGTCAGTACAGGCAGTGGGTGACCCTCCCAGCCACAGAGCCTAGAGGACTGGGCTTATTGGAAAATACTGCCAATGGCTTCATTTTGTCTGGGAAGATGTCTGTGACCTCGGGAGAGCCCCCATCTGTCCCTCACAGGTGACTTGGCGTCTGACAGTGGCCCAGGCCGCAGAGCTGACTGGGACCCTAAGTCCTGGTTCAACACAGGAGTTTCCAGAGTACTCTGTGTGGGCACGTACAGCAAGGCTCATCTGCTCTCACGAGTTTCACAGGAACCCATCTGCTGACGAGCAGTGAGGAGCAGGCAGCGCAGCTGTGTGCGACAGGAATAAGGAACTGCCCTGATGGGTGTTGAGGTTTCCGGTTCCTCCTGAGACCTTTCAATTTCCAAGAACTTCTTGGAGTGTTTATGTCACAAGATGCGGACGGTCTCTGCTTGTTTCTATGGCACAGATGCTTTTAAGAACAGAGCCTTGCACACTTTGAGCTAAAATTAGGTTCCAAAAGCCCACAGACGATTCTAGAACTAACCCTCCTCAACCCCACTCCCAGGTCAGCCACAGAATCAGGACCTCATGCATCTGGACATGACTCTGCCACTGAGTTCCACCCAAGCTTTCTGAACCTGGTTGGAGCCTTTGGTGTTTCTCCAAAGCCACAGGAACTCACCCAAGCCCCATGTTGTGCATGGAGCCTCTTACTGTTTCCCCTATAGCTTTTGCTGTCTTTGTAAGTTTAGCAGTGTTTGGGAGGCCCAAGCTGAGAGCCCTCCACACCTCAGAGGCCTCGTGTCAGGATGCAGAAATCTACCTCCACTTACTTCCTATTGGCTAGTTGGCCATGGGTCATGACATATCCATGCCTGACACCACAGAGGAGGCTCCCATGAAGTCAGGAGGCTCTGTAGGGAAGCAGGATTTGGAACTTAGGTCCCAAGGAGAGAATGGGAACCAGGCTTTAAGTGCTGCCATCTGGCCCTCCACGGGTCACCCTGTCTCTCTTACTGAAGCTTCGAAAGCTGGTTTGATTGTTCTTGTGGTCCTTATTACCCACTTCAGACTGAATGGCATGTACGTCTCTGGGAGTAGACAGACACAGGCGTCAAAATACTGTAACAATTTTCTCAGACCAAATAACAAGAATGCTTAGGCTTTTAGCACTTAAAATTGTGGGTTGTGATATCATTGTATTTGGGTTAAATTTATTTTTGATTGATAACTCCAGTGTTATTGTGCTTAGCTATCAGTGTTGGGCACAAACCCAGGGCTGGTGTAGACTTTATTTATGTCTGATTTCTTTGTGAAACTGATTCTTTCTCGTGCCCTACTTTTAGGATTTGAATTTTAGCAGAATTAATCCGAAATGACTCAGAATTATACAATTAATTGCATTCAGCTTCAATTACAGTTTGTGCTAGCTGAGCCAGGCTATTGTCCTCCCTGGGGCAGGCACTTGCACATGGCTGTCTTGGCAGGTGCTAAGGCCCTGTGGCTCTCTCAGCGTGCCAGCTTCCTGGGGAAAGTCAGTGTCTGTGTGGGGAAAGGGCTGATAGTCTTTTGCTAAGTGCATGAGAGTTGTAAAGACCCAGAAGTGCCAAAGGTCTTTTGACGTCAAATTCTTTTATTATGGTAAGGAGGGGGGGCAGAATCTGACCATAAAGGGTGGAGGCATTAAGAATTAGGTAGGAGAGAGTTTCCTTCTTCATTGTTGTAGGTGGCTGTGGTCAGGGAAGGGGAAGAGCCTCCTCGGAGCTCAGAGGGGCCAGAGGATGAGACCAGGTAACAAAGGGACTTATAGAGGGGAGGTGGGAATTAACAAGAGGGTATAAACTGTTGAGTGCTGGTGTTCAGAGAAGCAGTCTATGATTGAGTCAGCTACAGGTCTAGGCTTCTTCTGCTGGGGTGGGGGATATCTTTAGATCAGTGTGCTGAAGTCAGGGACAGCCTGTCTCCAACTCCTGCTCCTCTGGAATGTTCTTATTTTCTTCGCAGGCTGACTTCATTCACACTGTCTATTTGGCAACACATGACCGAATTTGAAGCCGAGCTCTTTTTGGCAGGAAAAATTCATTAATTTTAGTTGGCTCTCCACACCCTTCACAAGTGTGCCTGGAAAAAAACCTGCCTCTCATAACCATCCCTTGCCTGGACTTCCAGGTTCTAAGATGGTTCTGTGTGTCTGGCTGGGGGTGGGCGCTCTGAGAAAAGAGAGGCCCCCAAGAGCCGCCAGGAGGATGGTTAAATGCAGAAGCATTTGTGAGTTTATAAACCAAGAAAGATTATCCTAGTATCTCTGATTGTGTAAGCGCTGATCCACTGTGCCAAGCTCAGTCATCGTCACCTACTTATAAAAAATGGCCAGCCGTGGCATTTGGATGAACTGGGTTCGTAATGTGTGGGTGGGAGATTTCCTTCCACTCGGTATCCAAGACCTCGGGGCTGGAAGAGACCTAAGCGCATGTCGCACTCTGCTCAGCCCCTGGTGAACGGATCAGGCTTGCAGAGCACAGAGTTCATACAAACCTCTGTGTTGGAGGCCTGGTTGCCCTCATCTACTTGCCTTCCCCATGCTCCCCTCCTGGTTTCTGTCTGTGGCCGTTCCAACAGTGTCCTTCTGAAGTTTATGTCCATGTGTCAGCTCACTATGTGACCGTATCTGTATGCAGGTATTTTGGTTGGTTCCTGTGAGGTCTCCATAGGTGGACACTGGCTCTCAACTCAGTGGCTGTGACAATACACAGAATGTAGCGGAGATGGCAGAGGCAGATGTTGGTGCGATGCATGTACAAACCAAAGAATGCCAGGAAGCCCCAGAGACTGGGTGGGAGACATGGACAAGATCCTCTCCAGAGCTTCAAGAGAGAATCATCTGAGTCAACACTTGGATTTCAGGCTTCTCTCTTTACAGAACTAGACAGCAACACCCTCCCCCCCCCCCCCCCCCCGGCTGACTAAGCCATTGGTGCATAGCCTTGGGAACTATTAAGCATCCCTTTGCACCTCTTCAACCTCTCTTTGTAGTTTTTGATCAACATAAGACATACATTGCTGTCCATTCTAAGTGTGCCTGTGTCCAACCTGCGTGTAATAGCTGTAAGGGCAATTTTCGATAGATGTTTTGAAGGAGGTTCTATAGGAGGCCATGATCAATCCTCAAATCCAGAGTTGATGGTACTCAAAAATCTTCATGTTCCCTCCATGGATGGTGATGAGCCTCAAGCACTGTCATCTACCATCTACACTAGAGTATGTGAGCTAGCTGTGTGATCCCTCTGCTGCTGTCTGAGATGGTTTAGGGGCTGACTTTGAAATAACTAAATGAAAGGAAAGCCAAAGAAGACAGAAACTAGAGAATCCCTCTTGCTGGCTTGCTTCCCTTACAGAGTCAGAGGCAGGGAGCTGGCTTGAGCAGAGCGCTGCTGGGCTGCAATGTATGTCCACTCTATCATGTTGCTTTGCTGATGGTCATACCACAGCACTGGATGAATGCTCCCTGTGGTAAAAGGGAAACACAGTGTGGAGAGGTGAGAGCTGGCATGGAGCTGCTCCGGTGGTTTATGCTATCCAAGACTTTTCAGGTACTCCTTGATTGACAGTTGCTCTAGGTGTCTAGCATGAAGTGGTCACAATTGAGAGAAGTATTTCAGGTTTTGGAGCTTTTAGGGTTTAAAAAAAAATTGCCTAAACTTTATGGTTTGAGCACCTGTAATCTGAGATACTCCAAAATCCAGAACTTCTTCGCTGTCATGGTGGTGCTTGGGATTACAGATTTTCACAGTAGAGATTCTGGTCTTACATAGGATTTCTTAGTGTGCAAGGCTAGACCATCTTGTGGTTGCTGCTGATGTTAGATTACACCAAAGCTAGCTAAGCACCTGGCTCCAGGAAATCTCAGTAACTACTGACCAGGACCATTAACTAGTCAGGGGAGCTGCCGGGGTATGTTTGACTCCTGTGGACATCAGTTGTCTTTTTGGGATGATGGGATGAGGCCCAATGCCTTCATGGGTCTACTTTGCAATAAGCTCCTATGTTCTCTCTCACTTGTCAAGATGGTATGGAGCAAGCAGCCTGACCCCTGTGTTACAACTTCCACAAAGCCAGGCTGTGACAGTTGTGATTCCTAAGACAAGTCATCACCGGGATTCAAAACTACCTGGTGGGTGAGAACATACCATCTTAAAACTTGAATGTTAAGGGACAGTATTGAAATAGAAAGGAAAGAAGGAAGGAAGGAAGGAAGGAAGGAAGGAAGGAAGGAAGGAAGGAA
>JADRCD010218072.1:0-10561 GCA_019843815.1 Montemys delectorum | reverse complement strand
GAAGGAAGGAAGGAAGGAAGGAAGGAAGGAAGGAAGGAAGGAAGGAAGGAAAGCATGTTTCTCTGAAGCACACGCAGGCAGTGGCAGTGCGCTTTCATTTGGAGTCTTGAGGGCTCTGTGCAGTGAATCTACTTTGTATTTAAGACATTGGAAGAAGGTTCTATCTGAATTGTTGCAGACATGAAGTCAACCTTCTAACCTTGTAGTTAGAAAAAGCTAAATACTGGAAACTGTTGTCATAAAAACCCTAGCAGGATATTCTATACATGTAGGACCCCCCTTAAGATTTGTTGTCTCTTCACAAGTTTGTTCATTGACATTCCTGTGTTATATAATAGTAAACAAAGAACAGGGCAAGAATGGAAGAAAGGAATACTTTTTAAGTGCTACTATGTGCCCAGCCTTTGACATGTTCATATCAACCCCAACTTACAGAGGAGGGTAGGGACTCAGAGATGTAAAGATAAATTGCAAAGTTTGCTATGTTGCCAAGTAGTGGAGCTGGGATTTAAACCTAGACTTTTCTCCTGGATTTTCTCCCTTATGTTGGTTGCCCTGGCTACACAGCATTATATATTATATTATATTATATTATATTATATTATATTATATATAATTTATTTTACTTTTTCTCTGTTGTGATCAGATATCTGACAATCAGCCTTGCAGGGGAAGGAAGGTTTATTTTAGCTCACAGGTCCATTGCAGGGAAGGCCCTGCCTATGTAGCTCTGTGTTGGCTATCTACGCCCTCTGTATAAAAGGCATCACAGCTTCCAGAATAGTGCCACCAGCCCGAGACCAAATGTTCAAGTTCACAAACTCCATGGTGGTTGGGGGGGATTTTACAGTGGAACTGTAGCACCACATATAGAAATACACACATAGATACATGATAATCTGGCTTCACCAGAAGCACCAAAGAACACAGAGATGCTATATCCCAAGAGCAGCCTGAAGAATACTCACCAAAAGGTCACACTGTGTTCTCCATCCCTGTTAATAAAGTGAAGAAGACATATACCATGCAACCCTCTTGGGGAATAAATACTAATGGTCAGATCCCAGGAGACTGCAGAGATGGCTTAATCCATGGAGCACCTAGCATAAAAACTTTAGGACCTGAGTTCTGATCCCCAGTATCCAAGTGATAAAAAAGGCAGGTGTAGTGATAAGCACCTTTAATCCCAATGCTTGGGAGGCAGAGGCTGACAGATCCTTGAGTTCAAGGCTAGCCTGGGCTATGTAGTGAGTTCTAGTCAGCCAGGGCTATACAGCAACACACAGACACACACACACACAGACACACAGACACACACACACACACACACACACACACAGACACACAGACACACACAGACACACACACACACACACACACACACACACACACACACACCCCAAATAAATAAGTAAATGATAAAGCTATTTTAAAGTATTGGTGGGTTTGGAATAGGTCTCTTTTTTTCTCAATTCTTTCTCGGTTAGCTTATTCTAGTGTTCAGTTAGAGAGAGTTTGTCAGTTTTAAACACCACCTCTCTGTCCATTTCGTCCCTGTTCATGTAGAGAGGCAAGGAGGGGCACCCAGCTGTATTCTGGGGGCTCTGTTTGCTTTTAGTGCAGTTATTGATCTGCCTCACTTAAGAGAGTTTTTAAGCAAATAATTATTTGTGAGGTGTTAGTTTTCTTTCAGTGCCTGAGTCTTGCTCAGTTCCTGTTTCCTGAACTTTTATTCTCTCAATCTAGAAGCATGCAGCTCCCCTGAGCCTGTGAGTGTTCCCCAGCACACGTGCAGGAAGAAGCTGCCCGGGGACCCTGAGTAATCCATCCTCGGGCTCTAGGGATGAATCATTCATGAGTGCAGGTTTTCCATCCAGCTCACCAGCTACGGGCCTGTCTCACAAAGTTGATTTGTTTAAAAATTCACACTTGCTCTGGGCTTGTTTCCCTATTCCAAGAGTTGTGTTGTTTTGTTTTCTGAGCAAGTTGAAAGGAATGAGCTTGCTCAGCTCCAGTGACTGTGCAGCGCGATGGACTGTATTCTCAAACCCATGAGTATCTTTGACGGTGGACTTGACTGTGACGTCACAGATAAGCACAGGTGCATGTATGGCCCTTGTGCATGAAGTCAGGGTCAGGGCCTTGGCTATATAAATGAAATAATAATTTTGTTTGTGTGATTTTTTTGAGACAAGGCCTCTTTGATCCATAACCCTCAAGCTCACTATGTGCATGTGGAAGTCAGAGGACAACTTGTGGGAGTCGATTTTCTTCTTCTACCGTGCAGAGCCTGGGGATTGAACCCAGGCTGTCAGGCTTGGTAGCCAGTGCTTTTAACTGCACAGCCATTTTGCCAGTACCTAAATTTAATTTCAACTGATGCATAGAACCATAAAAGTAATAAATATCTGAGGTACTGTGTGACTCTGTGACACATGTGTCATTGTGCAGTGTCTGAGTAGTAAGAGCTCCTAAATTTGACGTAGTCTAATAGTTGGTGTGGAGGAAATGTAGCAGCTGATTCTCTGATGTGCATGCAGAAAGTGGACATTGATTGTGAGCAAAGGGGTGGACAGCTGTCTGCAGTGTATGATCTTAATTTGCTACACAAGGGAGCAAATTCACTGAACCAAGACACATTTAAACTGTTTCTGGAAGTATTTGTGCTGAGCACTTTCTTATTGTGTAAGATTTGACATAAGCACACAGACACACATACAGAGCACACAGACACACATACAGAGCACACAGACACACATACAGAGCATACTGGAAACACATACAGAGCACAGCAGACACCACAATGACCTCAGTAAGAAGCCAGCAGCTTTTCTGCCTTATGTGCTCAATTCTCCAATGGGAAGCCATTCTGTCAAGTGTTTGCCTGTGCGTGGGTGCCATGCTTGGGCAGCCATGCTTGGGCAACATGCACATGTGTGCAGAAGCTAGCATCTTTGGATGTCCCCCTCTATAATTCTCCTCCATACTTTCTGAGACAAGTTCTCTCAGTAAACCTGAGGCTTGCTAGTTTGACCTGTCTGATTCCTCTGCCACCTTGGCGGTTCTTTCATGGGATCTGAGGATTCAAACTCAGATGCTCATGCTTGTGCAGAAAGGACTTTCCCCACTAAGTGCTAGGAGACTATTGTTCAGAGCCCTGTCCCTAGCATTTGCAAAGATTCTGGGGCAATCCTGTACCTTTCTCTATAGTCAATGTTTTTCCGCAATCAAGCTGCACATATGGAAAGAATTTCTGTGTAGGTGGAGGAAACATCTGGCAGCCGAGCAGAGAGGTGGGGACTGGTCCCTCGTGGAGTGGCTGAGAGCTTGAAGCTGAGCCAGAGGCCCTGTGTATGTGTCATGTGCTACCAGCAAGCTCTCCTACTCCAGAAGCCCTCTGAGGGCTTCTAGGCACTTGCTTGGGAGTTAAGGGGGTTCTGAGTTCTTCTAGAAAGTTTCCAAGCAAACAGCAAGCAGCTGCCTCTCCCTTCCAGGTTCTTTTGTACTTATCACAACATGGGACAAACTTCTTGGCAAATTATCATTCACCATAAGTTTGCCACATTGAATGTTACAAAAATAAATAAATCAAAGAGAGAACCCATGCTGCTGAGAACTGATAAGTCTCCCACTAAAATTCAGACTCTTTTTTTTTTTCTGTAAAGCACAAAGATTTAGATGTTTGAGATTTTAAATAAAGTTGACTTTATTTCCAAGTCTCTCCAGGGCAGGGGACAAGAGTGGGACCTGGATCAATGCTACTAGAAAAAGCTTTGCCTGAGGCATTCCCTCCCACAGGGGTCAAAGAGGGAAATTCTCCATGGGGATTCAAACTGAGACCCTTCCTTCCTAAAGGAGGCTGGAAATTACTCACACCTTCAGGTTGAAGTTTGAAGCTGGCATTTGATGCTGGAGAGTGAGTCAGTTTCTCGTTTTAACAAAGAATGCTTGAGTTGAAAGTAAAACTACACTAGCACCCAGACAGAAACTGCAAGATAGGTTCAGTCGTGTGCTGGCTCCGTGTGCTGGCTCCTCGGCTTCTCTGAACGCACAGGTTCTGGTGGTGGCCCTCTGTGTAGCAAGTCTTCTCATTCTCCGCCTTTGAGCAACATGCAGAGGGCGGCCACACATCTCACTTGCTGGGGAGAGATGGTGTGGGAGGGTTTAGACTGCAGAGTACCTCACAGACTTAGACCCTAGCATTGGACATCATTATTACCTTGAACAGTTGAAGCTCAGGGACACCAAGGAGTTTGGATCAGGCATTGTCCCTTTGCTGTCTCCCCACTGCACGCTACAATAGCAGATTTTACTCAGAATGGTTATTAAATATAGCATGACATTCCAGGTTGGCTTAAAGTAAACAAACCCAGTTTCCTCATTTGTAAACAAGAGACTCAATGATGTCTTACTTTATAGTGAGCAAAACACTTAGGGGAACACTTTTCTTGAGCTCAAGAAACTATCAGAAACAGTGCCCATCAGGAATGGGAGCTGAGATGGTCCCTCAAGTGGTCGAGCATCTGCCCCACATTGAGGAGACTGTGGTTTGGTCCCTGGTACCACAAAAATAAGCAAATACAAATTCTTCTCATTCTCCCACCTTTGAGCAACTTGCAGAGGGTGGCCACACATCTCACTTGCTGGGGAGAGATGGTGCGATTAAATAAAATCATAAAATAAAATAAAAGCAGAGTGATTCTTTGTTTGTACTTTCATGGATGCTTTCTTGGCCCTGCAGAGTGCATGTCAAGTCCCTCACCTCCCAGTTCTCCTCCCCGCTGTGACACCTTTGCTCTTGAGAATGCAAGCTTGCTCTTCCCAGATTCCTTCTCTTTTATTGCTTTTTTTATATTTCTGCTCAGCTGAACTACAAGCTGAAGACATGATGTCTCCCGAATGATAAAGTTAATCAAATAATTATCTATTTTCTGTTTGATATTTGGCCTTAAGAAGTAACAACCATATAGAATGGGCTTCTGCTTTATCTGGGTCTGTGCCTCATAGTTAACTACAAGGAAAAGTGATGTATAAGGGAAAAAAACAAGTAAGCTAGAAAGCAAGCAAGCTACTTTTTGTTGTCTGTAAGTCAAAGTAAAACTTCTTGCAGCGACATGGCTGTCTCTGAAGCCAAGGAGTTCTAGCTTCTCATTTGGTAAGGCAGGCTGTATCTCTGACTGCCACAAACACGTTTGTCATCTGAGAAAAGTGGCTTGCGTTCAGCTGACCAGTTCGCTTCTGAAGATGCACTTTTCTTTATTGTGAACTAGAGTCCACGTTTCTCTCAGAGCCCAACACTGTTGCGAGCCGCAGCTGGATACTTGGCTTTAACAAGAGCACTTTCCTCTACTTGGTTTGGTCCCAACAATCATCCTGACCTTCCCAGTTGGATACTGACCTGGAGTGGATGCAGCAATGTCCTGCAAGGCATCCAAATCCAAGTTGTGGCTGGACAAAGCACCTACAGTATCATTCGACCAAGAGCCCTGAGGTGGTCCTGATGGTAGGAAGCTAGAAGTGAACAGAGTTAACCCTTGCTGAAGTCAAGAAGCGCGAAGACCACTCACTGCTCCCTCTCATCTCTCAGAGGCTCATCTC
This sequence comes from Montemys delectorum, assembly GCA_019843815.1. NCBI lineage: Eukaryota > Metazoa > Chordata > Mammalia > Rodentia > Muridae > Montemys > Montemys delectorum. The sequence goes on along the minus strand of JADRCD010218072.1, from coordinate 4,963 downwards.
TGTTTTCCAAATCTCCCCAAGGCTTTGCTTTCTCTCCCCCAAGGAAGCATGGAGGGAATACAGCTCAGCTCAGGTCCCTCCTGGGCTGTAATTTTCAACTTGAGCTTAGTCCAAGCAAGAGGGCCACAGACTATGGTAGGGTGCTTTGTGAGGACAGAAAATGTTACCCCACAAAATGCCAGAGAGTCTCCATAGTTATGGTTTCCCCCTTTTTTCTGTAGTCACTTTCAAGACTCCTCCCCCTCCCCCCCACCCTCCCCTCCCCTCCCACTCTGCCCCTCCCATATTGTATCTGTTGTGATCATAAAAAGATAAAACCCTATTAAGTTATGCTCTGCTGGGGTATGGGGGAAGGGGGTGCCTTGGCGGGCCTATGCCAAGACATTCTTTCCCCCTGAGAGACCAGCCACACGATGGTATAATATAGAATAGAGTTTATTAAGGGCATAGGGAGGGGAGTTAAGAGGGTAGTAAGAGGCAGAGAAAGGCAGAGAAAGACAGAGAAAAGGAGCAAGTAGAAAAGTAGAGCCAGCCATGGCCACATGGAGAGAGGGGGGAAGGGAATGGGGAGAAAGGATGCAAGAGGCAAGGGAGAGGCAAGAAAGCAAGAGAGACAAGAGAGAGAGAAGGGAGCAAGCAGCCCCTTTTATAGGGCCAGGCCTACCTGGCTGTTGCCAGGTATCTGTCCAGACAGAATACCAACAGTATCTGCCACAGACAGATTGTATTCCAGGCTCCCCGTGGCATTCTGGGTATCTAGTTGTGACCAACATATTTGCTGAAGACAAAGCCTGTCATGTGACCAGGGCTTCCCATTCCTTTCTTGTTGCTTCATAGCCAGGGTACTGGCTCGTTTAATGGAGGAGTAGGTGTGACGGACACCAAGTGTATACAAGAAAAGAAAATTATTCAGTGATGAATGTTCGTTAGAGAAAGTAAAATACAGTGAAAACAAACATAATCTCTGTATCAGATATCAGCTTCTCTGTGGTGTCTTTTTGCAGGAATCTTTAAAAAAAAAAAAAAAGAGTGCGGCTCAGTAGTTGAGAGTACCGTCTGCTTTTCCAGAGGACGTGAATTTGATTCCCAGTGCCCACATAACAGCTCATAACTGACTCTAACTCTAGTCCCAGGGTATCCAGCACCCTCTTCTGGCCTCCATGGGCACTGCAGGCACATGTACCCAGAAACACACATAAGCAAAAAGACCCATACACACTTAAAAACAAATGAAGAAAAATATATGCATCTCTAATTTATCTGCTAAGCAACTGATCTACCATTCTAATTTTATGAGTTCGTATTAATGATATGATTTTGGAAATTAGCATAATTTGGCTGCAAAATCTTCATGAGACGTTTCACATTTAGTTGCCTCCCAAGCTGCCTAATTCTGTCACTTGTGTTATTGAGGAGTTGTTTGGAAGTAGGACAAGGAGCTATCTGCAGCTACTTTAGCGGTAAGGATAAGTATTTGATGTGGAGTCCCTGGGACTTTATTTCTGAAATGTAAATGCACAAACCATTGGGGTAAAGTCCATAGTTTCTCAAACAGGTATTTGGAGCTTTGTAGGGAAGAGAAAAGCTTTGAGAATGGGTCTGAGGTACCCTGGGGGCAGATGGTCAGAACTGTAGATGGTCAGAACTGTGAAGAGAAAAAAGCCTCAGGAATTACACACGCTCAGAGATTTGCAAAGAACCCAAGTGGTCGAGAACTGGAAGTTGTTTCTTCTCTGGGTAGAGGCAGCATGCCGTCATTCATCTGCGCATATGCCTGCTCCACATGTTCACGTGTTTCTTTCAATTAGCAGAATTGGAAAAGGGCATGATTCGGGTGCTCAGGCCAGGAAGAGGCTACAGAAACTTGCATGACAGGCACATGGTACCAGAGAAACTCCCTAGATCCATCTCTGGGCTGCTGCATAATGAACCTGAACCAGTTTGCATTTTTACAGAGCAGAATCATAGCAGCAGTTGGAGCTACCTGGCCGCGCCCAGTCTTGGAGACCTGCCTTGTGTAAATCTGGTAATTCCCCAGATGTTGAACAACTCAGACTTAAAGGGCATCAGAAGCCCTTCATTTCAATACCAAGGATTGCCCTTTTGAAGCAGCCTTGAAGGGCTTGACATTCTGGGATTTAATTATGGGAGAGACAAGCAAAGGCAATGAGATACCACTCTGAAGTAAATGTTTAACCACTTGAGTAGAAGAGAAGCAAGCGCGATCAATCTCCAAGGGGAATCCTCAAGTCAGCTTTCTCCTTGCAGACGGATGGGCATCCCGCACCTCCAGTCCCACGAGTGTGTAGACAGACCTGTAGGCTGTTTGAGGCAGGAGAGGGAGCATCCTGCTCCACATCTTTACTGGCCTTCAAGCTGTGTGTGAGACTGATGTGTGCTTTTTAATTTCATTTCTACAAAGTTCCCCATGAGTCCTAGAGTGTAAGGATATTCAAGATAAAGACCATTGGCCTTATCCAGGGCAGATTTCCTACTTCCTGAAACATGATTAATTTTGCATTTACTGACTATGCACTAGTTACTTTTTTCACTGCCAAGGTCAAATACCTGAAAACCCAACGTAAGGAAGTGTTTATTTGGACTCGCAGTTTACCATGGTTGAGAAGTCATTTTGGCAGGAGCTCAAGTTGGCTGGACATTGTGTGTCAGTAGTCCAATGCTGGTAACTCAGCTTTCTTCCTTCTCTCAATTCAGTCCAGGACCCTGTCCTATGCAGTGGTGACACCACAGTTAATGTAAATTCTATTAGCCAAATCTACATCACCCCTCAACAGACCTGCCAGTAAGTTTCTCCTGTGTGATTCTAGATCCCCTCAAGATGACAATTGTAGGTGACCGTCACACCAAGCAAATATTTCATTTCCTCAAAGTCTCGTTTCCATCAGTACCTTTCCCCAGAGTGAGGTTTATTATCACAGACCTTCAGCAAGCAATACATCACTAATTAAGACCAGGTGCTCTGGTGTGTCGAGCAGCCATTGACCTCTGCACCAGGTGGCACCAGGGATTATAACTCTACCTGACGGCTGGCTCCTCTCTGAGATGCTATGGAGGTGGCCAGCTTGGGTATTAATAATGTCTCTCAGTAAACCTGGAGCTCATTGCCTAGACTGGCTGACCAACCAGCAAGCTCCCAGGATTTTTCTGTCCCCTCAGTGTCCCTTCCTACTCCCCTGGCTTTGTGTGAGTGCTAAGGATGTGAACTCAGGTCCTTATGTTGCACGGTAGGCACTTTACCCGCATAACCCTCTCCTCAGTCCCAGTGATTTCTTATATCCATACAGGGAGCACCTTTAATACGATGTCACTCTCCATTACATCACGTCTGGTTCCAGGAAGAGCCATATTGATAAAGTTGGACTTGGTTTCTGGTGACAGAGTAACTTACCTTCAGGGTCATAGTGAACCACCTACCTGTGATAGTGAGGAAGGATGATGGGGCAGGAGGATTAGAATTTGGTCTGTCACTTCCATTGATCAATAAGGAACTATTCACCGTCAACATGGCAACCTCCCTGGAAACCAAAGTTGGAGAAAGTACCTTCCAGAGGTCCTGTTTTGTTGTTCAGTTCCAGGGGCCATGGTTCTAAGGAAGGAAGTCAGATCTTGTGGCCCTCTCAATCCTGTGCCAACAACCTGGGTTTGCTCCATGACAGTAACAAGGTAGAAATGATCTGAGTCACTATTTATAGCCAGCCTGTGAATCCTATTACCACTTCTCCAATTTTCTCTTTTTGTCAAGGGAACAGAAATCCATTATTAAGTACTCCCACAAAATGACCTCCCATTTCCTAACTGGGCTTAGCACTCAGCTGTTGGAAAGAAGTGAAGAGCCAGCATAGTTTATGTTAAGTCACAGGAAACAAATAGCTCTGCATTGATAAGACATTGCCAGGCAGAGCCACTGTCTGCAGATGCCCGCCTTCATCTGGAAAAGAGATGTCTTGAGGGTCTCTAGGTTTGCAGCCATAAAGCTGTTGTTGAATGGTCAAGGTTGCATGGGGAAGCTGCCTCTGAGATCATAACAGGCCATAGCTGCCTCCACCTGAGCTGACATCCAGCAACTTTCTTTTCTAAAAGGAAGTCTTTCTTTTCTAAAATAAAGTCTCCATCTATTAAGGACAAAGAGAAAAGACTGAATCCTTTAAACATGAGAACTTCAAGAGTTGTATGGACAGCTGAGTTGCAGACCGAGCCTTTTCCTTTGCTGACAGCCTTCCTGTCATTTTAGAATGTGGTTCTGAGCCTCACCCTCCTGTCTTTAGAAATCTTAGTCAAAAGAACCAGGTGATATGCTCTACGCATGCTTATAAGCCCAGCATTTGGGGAGCAGTGGATGTGACAGGGGGATTACTGTAAGTTTAAAGTCAGGTTAGGCTATATAGTGAATTCTAGGCCAGTCTAGGCCTAAATCAAAAGCTCTTCCTTGCTCCCCCTGTTTCAGGTTCTACCCATGTGTGTCAGAACAGCCTCTCCTCTCAGATCTCCTGGCAGTCATTGCTAATGCTATGCCTTGTCCTCATGGCACTGACCACCCATCCCTTCCCTCCACATTTCTGTACTTTAAGCCAGCTGTTGGAATGTGAATCACCTTTATTACTTAATGTCTTGGCAGTGATCACCCTGGCCCAGCTCTGGGTCTTGCTTTTACCTTCTTATCTGGTCAGATGGGACATGCCTTATCATTTTGGGAAATTATCATCTGGAAATTGAATCATGAAGCCTTCATCTCTCCCAAACTTAGATCCCTCTCAGTTCACACTTGGAAAGGATGTGATTTTTGCTTTTCAGACCACCTGCCTGATAGTTAACTGCACCTCAGGGGCCTGGTTCACAGCATACGGTGGTGTGGCGCATTCCTGGACTGAGAGTAGAATCACTCCCAGTGATGTGGGGAAGATGCAAAGGATGCTGGGAAAATGCCTTCCCAAGGCAGCCTGCC
>JADRCD010218071.1:15000-32276 GCA_019843815.1 Montemys delectorum | reverse complement strand
AAACTCTGGTGACAGCAGATGCTGCCAAGGATGTGGAGAAAGAGGAACACTCCTCCATTGTTTATGGGATTGCAGGCTGGTACAACCACTCTGGAAATCAGTCTGGTGGTTCCTCAGAAAACTGCATAAAATACTACCTGAGGACCCAACTTTACTGCATGTAATAAGGACACATGCTCCACTATGTTTGTTGAAGCCATATTTATAATAGCATGATGATCTAAAGAACCCAGATGTCCCTCAATAGAGCAATGGATACAGAAAATGTGGTACATTTACACAATGGTGTACTACTCAGCTATAAAAAAAAATAACTTTGTGAAATTTTTAGGCAAATGGATGGAACTTGAAACATCATCCTGGGTAAGGTAACTCAGTCCCAAAAGAACACACATGGTTTCCACTCACTGATTAGTGGATATTAGTTCAAACTCACAGACAATATGAAGCTAAAGAAGAAGGAAGATCAAAGCGTGAGTGCTTCAGTGCTTCTTGGAAGGGGTAATAAGGTACTCACAAGCACATATACTGACACAAAGTATGGAGCAGAGACTGAAGGAAAGCCCATCTAGAAACTAGCCTATCTGGGGATTCATCCCATATACAGTCACCCAACCTATGCACTATTGTGGATGCTGGGAAGTTCTTGCTGATAGGAGCCTGATATGGCAACAAGTCTTGGTACATGTAACACATAATCAAAGGAAATACTTAACTAATCTCCATGGTCCAAGTAAAAGTTCAATTTAGAAAAATAATTAATAATATTCGTTAGTGAAGTTTTATGAAGACATATTTTTATAGAGAGGATTTGGCTTTGAAAAAACACAAAGCTAAATTATTATAGTTTAATAGCAGTGTTATTATCGTTGCTTTGAGGACGGTTTTCATATGCTGCTGGTAGTAGACAGGCTGTTAACAAGCTTTTCTAGGAAAGCCATACCATCTTTTTCTACAGGATCGTAATCTACCTTCTTTTTTTTTTTTTTTTTTTTTCAATTTTACCTTGTCTTATAAAGGGTTGTCTGATGTGGGACAGATTTTGTGTTGCCAATGAAACCAAAACCCAAATTAAAGAGAGGAGACACACACACACACACACACACACACACACATACACACACACACACAGAGAGAGAGAGAGAGAGAGAGAGAGAGAGAGAGAGAGAGAGAGAGACAGAGACAGAGACAGAGACAGAGAGAGACAGAGACAGAGACAGAGACAAAGACACAAAGAGAGAGACAGAGAAACATATTCCCTCATGGAAGACTTTACAGACAGGCAATATGCTTCCTGAAGTGATGTCCTATCTTAATTTTCACATTATTTCTAGGATATACTGAGAACAGCTATAACTGAGGTTAATGTGCAAATGAACAGAAGCACTAGAAAATACCCAACCTCTAGCCAGGAATTTTAAACAGTTTCTGGTGCAGCCCAAAGTGAATTATGCACAAGGACAACAAGGCTTTCGCAACATGTGCCTTTTCTTTCTACTACATAAACTGCCTCTCAATATGAGCCACCGAAGTATGTTCTCTAATAGGCTCTTTAGGCTTTGAGAGATTTTTAGGAAGCCTCATTAACTGTTAACTGAAATAGCAGTCTAATCCATAAATAGTATAATTTTCCCAGTGGCTTTTTTACCTTTGAAGAATCTTTTGCATCTTTCCTAAAGTGAGCAGAAGACTTAAGTCTTGAGAAGAAAGGCATGAGACAATGGAGAGAGACTGGAAATTTGTACGACTCTGTACAAGGAGTACTCTCACAAAGAAGGACATGGGAATAGAAAAGGGTGAATATGAGATATTGGCAAAAATAAATAGCAATTAAAATGCACATCCAGACTACTCTCATCAACACAATTTATAGTCACATTGACATGGGTGATGAATATTTGCATGTGGTATTTAATTCCCTTTGGGAGATATTAGGAAAAGACACTATTAAGAATTCATGTGCAACCTTTGAAAGGTAGTATCTAGTGAGAGACAATTAGGTACATTTGAGGTTTGCTGGCCTTCCAGTTTCTCTCTCGATTTTTATTCCAGATATGATTTCTTTCTCCTGTGAATGCCAGTGGTATCTGCAATGGACATTTGCTAGGGCCTGGGTCATGTTTTGTGCCTTTAGTTGATGATATCATGTCATCTTCCTTTCTTCAAAAATTTAGCTTTCCTGTATGTTTCATTATAGTGATGGAACATTGTCCAATGCAATATTACTGACTATTGTTTTTTAATATATGTTACTTCTGAGACTCACATATAAGTCAACTCCACAAGAATTAACAGTTAGAAAGAAATACGATTCAAGGTCAAAACTAGTCACTGACATGTATAGAGGCTGGGCATCACAGAGCTACCTGGTCTGAGAGCTATTGTGAGTATCTCAGTACATGCAGATGTATAGAGGCATATTTCACTCCACTTGAAAACTGTTCAAAACAATTTGATGTTTTCAATTTTGCCAAATTTGGGTGTTAGATGGCTTTTCTAGTATAAAGTATATAATTTGTTTTTTTCCTTTGCCATGGTTTTCTCATGCACCATTTTTTATGTTTACCCATCTCAGATTTATTGATGATACTTTTCGCAATTTTTCCTTCCATTAAGAAAAAAACAAGTGAGAAAAAAGAAAGTGTGGGAGGGTCACAGTAACTTTGGGTGGTGTGCCTTGAAGAAATAAGTTGAGTGAACCTTTGCACTATATGTATTATATGAACGAGGTTAATTTTCATTTTAATTGTTTTAAGAATAAGATAATAATTGTCATTAATAATACATTATTTGAGATAAATTCCATATATAAATCTTTTTATAATTATTTATTGTATAATATAACATTTATATGGACTTCTTAACACAATAGGGTAGAATCTTCAAAGGTATGAAAACATACACATTTTAAATTTTCTTAAATTATATGTTTATTCCTCTATATTCCTAAGAGTATAAGAAGTAAAAGAAACCATGTTTTATTCTGACAGTATTTTAAATAAGTCTTAAACATACTAAGTGGAAACATACACTAAAGCCTGACCCATATATTCTAAGAGCAGATAAAATTTTCACATGTAAGTCACAAAAAGCAGAATTTTTCAGATGTAAGCCACAATAAAGGACGAACACTGAATTACTAAGCAACACAGAAAGCTGATATTTCAAACTTACGGGTACTTGTGCAGCCTGTGATGAAACTTTTACAATTTTTGAAGAAATCATGATTTAACAATGCTGAAATCAAATGTTGCTGTTAGGCAATAACATTAAATATTATAAAACTTTTTTCTTTAATTCATTCATTCATTTATTCACTTTACTTTTTTATTTTATTTATTTATTTATTTATTTATTTATTTATTTTTGTTTCTACTTTACAACCTGATTACTACCCCTTCCTCTCTGATTCCCACCCTAATCCTTTCTTTCCCTCTCCTCTGAGAAGATAGGGAAGTCTCTCTAGGTGTTTCCCCTTCCCTATTACATCTTCTTCCATCGAGGGCAGTCCAATTAGGGGATTAGAATCCACAGAAAGCCAACAGCTTTAGGGATATCTCTGTTCCAATTTTTAGGGTACATATATGAAGACAGAGATACATATCTGCTGCATATGGGCCAGAGTTCTAGGTCTAGCCTGTGTGTGCTGTTTGGCTGGTAGTCAAATCTCTGAGAGTCCCCCAGGGTCCTGGTTAGTTGATACTGTTGATCTTCCTGTGCAGTTCCTATCTCATTAGGAGACCTCAATCCTTCCTCCAACTCTTCGATAAGATGCCCCTACCCCAGTTCAATGTTTGCATGCTAGTATCTACATCCATTTCAGTCAGTTACTGGGTGGAGCTTCTCAGAGGACCTGGAGGACCTAGGCTCCTGTCAAGAAGCATAACAAACTATCGTTAGTAAGGTCAGTGATTGCTTCTTTCCCATAGAATGGGCCTCAACTTGGGCCAGTTATTAGTTGGCCATTCCCTCAGTCTCTGTTACATCTTATCCCTGCATTTCTTGGATCAAATTTCTTGGAAAAGTTATGGATCAAAAGTTTTGTGCATAGGTTTGTGTCTATATCCCTCTTTTTAAACTGTCCTTACTATAAAACTTAAAAACACACGAATGGAATAAGACCTTTCACAATTTTTTCCATTGGGAAGCACTAAACAGAAAGAATTGTGTGTGCTAATAAATATCAGCATGAACAGTTAATAATTTCTGATTCTATTTTGATTGTTAATTTGAATTTTACATTTACTGTAAGTTCTTCATCTTTGTTTTTATTTGGAAAGTTTTTGAAGATAAGACTGAAAAAAACTGTCCCACAGATGTCCACCTGGGTCTTCTGCTTCCCTTGAGTCTATTTATTTTAAAATATTCATTGTCATACTGATTAAAACCTGTCATGAGGATGCATACACTTCTGATGCCTTTCCTGAATCATATCCAAAATCATGTGGTGACAGTGGAGTGTGGCTGCTAGTCACAATAATCACACAATTTGGATGTGATTTTTGCTGAAATGTCCCAAAAGTTCCTGACATGGGCACAAAGATTTTATATTTCACTTCTAATAAGACATTGATATATTTTAGGGTATGCTGCTAATACTGTAACAGATATAGACAAACTATGTATTTTGAAGTGATGGTCCATTGTTGTTAACACTGTAGACAAAAGTACATTAGCAAGACTGCTTCAGAAATATGATCTATATAGGTCAAGACTGGAGTTTCCCAATACTTTACCAGCATGTGGTAATAAAGGACTGAATCCCAATTTCCAGCATTTTTTACCTCATGCCTTACTAACTCAAGACCCAGTAGAATGAGAATTGATTACACACACCTGAATTCACAGAGGATAGAGAGAAATTTTAATATGTTCATTTCGATTTTTATGTTAATGGAATAGTTTTATTTCTGAATAAACGAGAAAGCTTCTCCTTTAAAATAAATCTATGTGACATAATGACCTTAGTGTATCTTGATCTACTAACTAAAGTGATTTTTTTTTAAATGAGATCAGATTCACACTAATGTCCAGAGGTGAAAATTTCTTTCTAAAATTCCCTGTGTTGGTGGTAATGAGTTATAATTGAGAGTTCTGTTTGCAACATGGTATACTTTTGGTGGGCTATAGGATTAATAGGACCAAGCAGAAACTTAGTTCAAGGCAAAGGTTAAGTCTGAAGGCCACTGGAGGGATCAACTTGGCAACTCTATGTTCAATGAGTTGTGCTCCTGTTGTATGCCATCTTAATGTCTGTTTTGGAAGATCAATCTGTTTTTCTGGCAACAGCCTGGTTTTGGTGGGGATTTCCATGGAATCCCTTTTGGCAACAACTCAACTTGATGTAACCCATTCCTGGTACTGGAAACTTCATTTGGAGACAAGTGATGGTTAGTTGGGACTCAGTGTCATTCACTAGTTGGAGACTTATTAGGATTGTCTTCATATCTTTTAGAAAGTTTCCACTGTACTCAGTTTTCATACCATCACTCAAATTCTTTTCGGTTTTAGCTCTTTCAATTTTCCCCAATTCTCATCGCAACCTTTGGCATACATGGGAAGCTATAAACTAGATTTTCTTTGCTTAAACATCTATGTTGCCATGTATTCTACCAGTAACATCTCCACTTGTCTCTTTAAAGTGACCGGTATTAAAGATTCAATGCCCTTCAGACTTTCCGTTGGCCCTAAAGTGAGTTCATACTGGACCTTGGAACACACAACTCTAAATGGGACACCTCCAACAAATGCCTTCCTTCAGAGCTCAGAAAACCCCATTGGAGAGAAAGAAGAAAGAGTATAAGAACCAGAAGGAATGAAGGACACAAGAAAAACAAGATCCTCTCAACCAGTTGAGTGAAGCTCGTGAGATCACAGAGACTAAAGCATCAAGAACAGGTTCTGCAAGGTCTGCACCAGGTTCTTTATGTATACAGTATTGCTTTCACTTTATTATTTTTATGGGTCTCCTGAGTTTGAATTAGTGGCTGTTTGATGCTTGTGCCTGCTCTTGGAACTTTTTTTCTCTTGTTGAGTTGCCTTGTCCAACTTTGATATCTTGGTTTTTGTTTTATCTATTATATTTTATTCTGTTATGTTTTGTTATTGTCTCTGAGAAGCCTGTTCTTTTCTAATGAGACACTGAAAGGGAATGAATCAAGATGGGAGGGGATATTAAGTTCTGTAAAGTACAAAACTTTTAAAAAGTTACAGATATTAAAGGAAAATTATTTCCAACAATAATTCTGAAGCTTAGATGAATCCATTTTAAATAAAAGTCATAGAAACATTTTAACATCCTAAAGTTTCTTACAGGAATATTAAGGTTGCCTGGATAGTTCGTTATTCAGTATTAGATTCTGTTGATGTGTGGAAGAGTCAAGGGGCTGCTTTTTTAATTAGCTCTCCCTAGACTTGTGGAAATTACTTGGTATGCTCTAATGAGACCAGCTCTATGTGTGATAGTGAGGGCCATTTAATTTTAGGCTCTGAAGACCATCACACATACCTTCAAAAGACTGAAATGTCAAAAACAAAGCCAAGCCAATTCATTAGTGCATTTTGTGCTACTTCGATAGAACACCTGACAGGAGGTAGTTAAATTGTCCTGTCACTTAGGTAGGGAAACAGGTGTTCTGGGTGGTAGGCCAGAAACAGAAATATCTGACAAAAACACGTTGTGTCTCACTGCCATTTGGTCTGTGTATCTTTCTTTAAACTTCTTACCTTCTTTAAAACAAAACACTATCAAAAACTATTTATCAGACACAATATTAGAGTCTACGAAATCTAAGCTCCATACAAAAACTCTTAAGGAGTAGAATATATTCACAACAGAGGCCAATATGGCCTGAATGGGTCTTTTTAGGGGTGTAAGTGCTCACTGACACAACACCAGCACCTGGGTTTGGTGGGCACAAGTTGCCCATGGCATCATGCCATGTGTGTGCTGGTGTGAAGTTCAAGCTGAACTAGTGTATCAGGCACCTGTATTTGGGGTAAATTACATCATTATTTACATAAAGGCGAAAGTATGCTGTGGAGCTGCTGGAGATTCTTACTAGATCACAGACATATAGCATCTGCTTTCTCACCTTTAATTAGATTGGTCATACTTGGCTCAGTAAATCTGTCCCATTCTCTGATTGTGAAGTAGTACCACAAAAGTTATCAAGCTAATTTTTTCTGGGGTGTATTAGGCTTGTACTTCCATACCACATTTCATCATCAAAGAAATTCAGGACAGGGACTCAAACAAAGCTGGAAGCTAGAGGCATGAATTGTTGCAAAAGCCAAGGAGGATGATATTGGCTTTCTCCTCATGGCTTGTCTAACCAGCTTTCTTATAGAACTGAGAATCATTAACCCAGGGATGGTAACATGCACAATTGCCTGTATCCTCCTCCATCAATCATTAATAAATAAAATGCCTTACAGAGTTGTCTACAGCTTAAGCCTTTGGTGGCACATTTTTATTCTTATTATTCTTTCTTATGTTACATCTTGGCCACAGTTTTCCCTTCCTGCCCTCCTCTGAGTCCTTCCCCAATCTCTGCTCTCCCTTAAATTTCCTCTTCCTCCATTTCCCTTCAGAAAAAAATTAACCTCTCAGGGAGATAACCAAACAAAACATAACAAGTTACAATAATACTAGACAAAAACATTCATATCCAGATTGGATAATGCAAATCAATAGGAGAAAAAGGATTCCAAGAGCAGGCAGAAGAGTCAGAAACATAAATACCACCCTTCCATACACACATACAATGTTAGGAGTCTCACAACAATACTCAGCTATATAACCATAAGTTACATGCAGAAGACTTAACTCAGATTCATGTAATATTCATGGTGTCACTTCTGTGTCTGTGAGTCCCGATGAGACTTGCTTAGTTGATTATGTGGGCCATGTTCTCAGGGTGTTCTTAATCTCTCTTGTTCTTACAATCCTTCCCCCTCTTCTGCAAGGCTCCACGTTGGATTTGACTTTGGGTCTCTGCATATGGTCCCATCAGATGTTGGATGACACCTTTCTGATGACAATTTTTCTAGGCAACAACTTATGAGTATAACAGAATATAATTACTAATTATATATTTGAATTTTTCCAGTCCTGTTTCTATCTTGAGTTTCTGGGCTGCCCAGCCTCTGGTGCCTGACCATTCAGGCAGTATCAATTGTGGGCTCACTCTCATATCTTGGGCCTCTAGTTGGACCACAAATGTCTCAAGATGAATTTACTTGTGTGTGTGTATGTATGTGTGTGTGTGTGTGTGTGTGTGTGTATGTGTGTGTGTCTGTTAAAAAATAATTATCAACCATCATTTAAATTTATATTTGTATCAGGATACTGATTGTCTTTCTGTGACCATATTATTTTACTTAGCTCAATTTCTTCAGGGTTTATGTTTGTTGTTATATTGTTTTGCATACATGGATTAATTTACTTTGTCACATAATATTTTGCTGATTTCTTCATTAAAATAACAAGCATATATGTTCTTATAGGAGATGTACTGTGATCCTTTGAAAAAGAATGTCTCTTAATACTGTATGAAGTTAAAAAAATTGAAATTAGAAACAGTATATGTATTAGCTACAGTTTTTTCATGCTGTGTCAAAACACTGTGAGAAAGTATCTTATGGATGGTAGGATATATTTAGATTCTGCTCGAAATAAAAGCAGTTTATAGCTCTAACTCCTTAGTATCCACAATCAGGAAGCAAAAAGCAAGAAATGTTTGTTTTCAGTTTAGTGTCCCTTTTTATTCAGTCAGGACTTAGCCATAAGATTGAAGATGGATCATATGACTTTAATCGTCCAACATAGATCAACTCTCATATATATACTCAGACAATATTCTCTCCAGTGATGATAGATACTACTGACATTCAATATTGACCATGGCAGTGAATGATCATGAGTTACCAAACTGAAATATTAGAATCCCAGGGAATGAGAATGGGAATCTTACTCATATGCCTCTGCATAATAGCATGTATATAATTGTAGAGGTTTGAATAAGGATGGCTACATACATTTAAATACTTGGTAATTAGGAAGTAGTACTACTTGAGAGGGAATAGGAGTTATTGCCTTATTGAAGTAGGGACAGCCTTGCTAGGAGAAATATATTGCTGAGGTTGAGGTTTTAGATTTCAAAAGCTTAAGGAAGTCCCAGTGTCTCTCCTTTCCTGTTGCCTTTGGATACAGATGTAGAACTCTCAACTACTTCTCAAGAACCTTGCTCCTGACCTTAGTGAAAATAAGCTAAACCTCTGAAACTATAAGCAAGGCCCAATTAAATGTTTTCTCTTATAGGAACTGCTGTGATCATGGTGTTCATTAACAGCAATAGCACACTGACTAAGATGATGTGTGTGTGTACATATATATGTGTGTGTGTAAATATATATATCTGTGTGTATATGTATACATACATATTTATTGTGTATGTATATATGAGTATATGTATATATCCTTGTATGTGTGTGTTTATATGTATATAAACATATCTATATGATGTGTTTAAATATGTATGTGACATATATATATATTTGTTTTAGATAAGGACTCAGTATAACTAGCTATATAGATCAGGCTGACCTTGAATTACAGAGACTTTCCTGTAGTCCTTGGGTGATTTTTTGTTGTTGTTTGTTTTTTATTTGTTTTGTTTTGTTATGGTTTGGTTTGGGTTTTTGGTTCTTTTTGTTTTTGTTTTTGTTTTGTTTTGTTTTGTTTTGTATTTTTGGAATTAGAGTCAGGACCGAGAAGTAGGTAATCTCTGTCTGAGATCAACAAAGTTCCATTTGTGGGATTGACAAAACATTATCGGTATGAGAATAATAACCACATGGAAGTAAGAGAAAGTAACAGACTCAAAAGTTTGAAAAGTACAGACCATATGCAGTATAGGCAAAGCTAGCAGGTGGGAATGAGTGAAAATGGCACTCAGAGAAAATGAAAAATTTAGCTTCTGAAAAAGGACACACACACAGACAATCACACATGTACACACACATATATGCACACTCACACACACATATGCACACTACTTGGGGAGGAGGGAAAGGAGAGAGAAATGGGAAGAATAGCTGCACCTTTTACTGGAACAGGTATCCCTCCAGGTGTAATGGGCCAAGGGTGGTGCAGAACTGACAATGTGTGTGTGTGTGTTCACCTGGGAGCTCTCAGTCAGTTGTTTTATATGATTTCATGACAAACTACCATTCCTGATACCCTCCTTTTTTCCCTCACTGTCCCAGCTGTGATATCCACCCGTAGGTGACCTTTTCTTTCTATCTGCATGTTTTGTTTGTTTGTTCCTCCCCACACACCCAAATCCCAGCTGTCCTTTACTAGATTGTTGCTGTTTCAAAGTCTAGGGAGGGGATGGATTTGAACTTTTTCCGGCTGAAATGTTTACAATCCTTTCTTCATTTTCTGCATTACTCCTTGCAAATGGTAATGAGGTTTGCACAGGACATCAAGGAAAATATCAAAGAAACAGTGACCTGGCACTTACAGAACAGTAAAGAAACCATCACAGGTTCAACTTTCCTATTCTACTGACCCAGTGAGAACTAAACATTGCTCAGTGGAAAACACATCACTCAGGACTAATATAACATTGACAGGATTTTCTCTCTAATGACTTTCTAAGTCAGGACCAGTCAGGAGGCATGGGAATCAGAAGCTGCAGAGCAACTGGGACAGGGTCCTTCATTCATCCATCTGTACCCAGGAGAGACAACTGATCCACAACCCTTTGCACAAGGGTCTTACCAGGGGAGAGCTGATCTCCCAGGAGTGCTGGCACAGGCTTAGAGACCAACAGGAAGAACAAGCTCCAGTCAGACAGAGTAAGAACATCTAACACCAGAGATTAACAAATGATGAAGGCAAAAGAAAGAATCTTATCAATAGAATCCAAGACTATTTGACATCATCTGAACCCAGTACTCCCACCACAGCAAGTCCTGGATACCCCAACACACCAGAAAAACAAGACTTGGATCTAAAATCATATCTCATGATGTTGATAGAGAAATTTAAGAAGGACATAAATAAATCCCTTAAAGAAATACCAGAGAACACAAGTAAACAAGTACAAGCCCTTAAAGAGGAAACACAAAAATCCCTTAAAGAATTATAGGAAAGCACAACCAAACAGGTGAAGGAATTGAACAAAACCATCCAAGATCTAAAAATGGAAGTAGAGACAATTTAGAAATCACGAAGAGACACAACTGTGGAGATAGAAAACCTTGGAAAATAGTTAGGAACCATAGATGCAAGCATCACCAACAGAATCCAAGAGATAGAAGAGAGAATCTCAGGTTCAAAAGATACCATACATTGACACTACAATCAAAGAAAACTCAAAACGCAAAAAGATCCTAACTCAAAACATCCAGGAAATCCAGGACACAACGAGAAGACCAATCCTAAGGAAAATAGGTATAGATGAGATTGAAGACTTCCAACTTAAAGGACACTTCAAAAAAATTATAGAAGGAAACTTCCCTAACATAACAAAAGAGGTGCTCAGGAACATCCAAGAAGCCTTAAGAACTCCACATAGTTTGGATGAGAAAAGAAATTCCTGCTGCCACATAATAATCAAAACACCAAATGCACAAAACAAAGAAAGACAATTAAAAGCAGCAAAGGAAAAAGGTCAAGTAACATATAAAGGCAGGCCTATCGGAATTACACCAGATTTCTTGTCAGAGACTAATGAAAGTCAGAAGGTCCTGGGTTAATGTCATACAGACCCTAAGAGAAAACAAATGCCAGCCCAGACTACTATACCCAGCAAAACTCTCAATTACTATAGATGGAGATACCAAGGTATTCCATGACAAAACCAAGTTTACACAATGTATTTCCACAAATCCAGCCGTTCAAAAGTTAATAAATAAAAAACTCCAACACAAGAAAGGAAACTACATCCTAGAAAAGCAAGAAAGTAATCTTCCAACAAAACTAAATGAAGATAGCCACATGAACAGAATTCTAACTCTAACAACAAAAATAACAGAAGCAACAATTACTTTTCCTTGATATCTTTTCATATCAAGGGACTCAATTCCCCAATAAAAAGACATAAACTATCAGATTGGGTACGTAAACAGGACTCAAATTTAGTTGCATACAAGAAACCTACCTCAGTGACAAAGACAGACACTACCTCAGAATAAAAGGATGGAAAATAATTTTCTAAGCCAATAGTCCCAGGAAAAAAGCTGGAATAGCCATTCTAGTATCTAATAAAATTGATTTTCACCCTAAAGTGATCAAAAAAGATAAGGAGGGACACTTCATATTCATCAAATCTATGATCTACCAAGGTGAACTATCAATTCTGAACCTCTATGCTCAAAATGCAAGGAAATTTTTGATTCATAAAATGAACTTTTACTAAAAAGTTCAAAACACACATTGCACTACACACAATAATAGTGAGAGACTTCAACAACCTACTCTCTGAAAGGGACAGATCATGCAAACAGAAACTAAACAAAGACACAGTGAAACCATCAGAAGTTATGAAACAAATGGATTTAACAGATATCTATAGAACAGTTTATCCTGAAAGAAAAGGATATAAATTCTTCTCAGTACCTCATGGCACTTTCTCTAAAATCGACCATATAATCAGTCACAAAACAGGACTTAACAGATACAGGAAAATTGAAATAATTCATTGCATCCTGTCAGATCACCACAGACTAAGGCTGCTTGTCAATAACAACATAAACAATAGAAAGCACACATATACTTTGAAGCTTAACAACATTCTACTCAATGATAACTTGGTCAAGGAAGAAATAAAGAAAGAAATTAAAGACCTTTTAGAGTTTAATGAAAATAAAGCCACAAGATACTAAAACTTATGGGACACAATGAAAGCAGTCCTAAGAGGAAAACTCATAGCTCTGAGGGCCTCCAAAAAGAAACTGGAGAGAGCATACACCAGCAATTTCACAGCACATTTGAAAGCTCAAGAATAAAAAGAAGCAAATTCACCCAAGAGGAGTTGATGGTAGGAAATAATCATATTCAGGACTGAAATTAATCAAATGGAAACAAAAAGAACTATACAAAGAATCAACCAACCAGGAGCTGGTTCTTTGAGAAAATCAACAAAAAATAGATAAACCCTTAGCCAGACTGACTAGAGGCACAGAGACAATATCCCAATTAACAAGATCAGAAATGAAAAGGGAAACATAACAACAGACACTGAGGACATCCAAAAAATTATGAGATCCTACTACAAAAGCATATACTCAACAAAACTGGAAAAATGGTCAACTGGATGAAATGGTCAATTTTCTAGACAGATACAAGGTACCAAAGTTAAATCAAGATCAGATCAACGATCTAAACAGTCCCATATCTGCTAATGAAATAGAAACAGTCATTAATAATCTCACAAAAAAAGCCCAGGACCAGATGAGTTTAGTGCAGATTTTTATCAGACCTTCAAAGAAGACTTAATACAAATGTTCCTCAAACTATTCCACAAAATGTAAACAGAAGGTACTCTACCCAATTCATTCTATGAAGCCACAATTACTCTGATACCTAAACGACACAAAGACCTAACAAAAATAAAATTTGAGACAAATTTCCCTTATGAATACTGATGCAAAAATACTTAATAAAATTCTTGCACACCAAATCCAAGAACACATCAAAATGATCATCCATCATGATAAAGTATGTTTCATCCCAGGGATCCAGGGGTGGTTCAATATTCAGAAATCCATCAAGGTAATTCACTATATAAACAAACTCAAAGAAAAAAAATCATATGATCCTCTCATTAGATGCTGAGAAAGCATTTGACAAAATCTAACATCCCTAGCCAGAGCAATTAGACAACAAGAGGAGATCAAAGGAATATGAATTGGAAAGGAAGAAGTCAAATTATCACTATTTGCTAATGATATGACAGTATACTTAAGTGACCCCAAAATTCCACCCAAGAACTCTTAAACCTGTTAGACAACCTCAGTAAAGTAGTTGGATATAAAATTACCTCAAGCAAATCAGTGGCTTTCCTCTACACAAAGGATAAACAGGCGGAGAAAGAAATTAGGGAAACAACACCCTTCACAATAGTCACAAATAATATAAAATGCCTTGGTGTGACTCTAACTAAGCAAGTAAAAGATCTATGTGACAAAAACTTCAAGTCTCTGAAGAAGGAAATTGAAGAAGATCTCAGAAGTTGGAAAGATCTCCCATGCTCATGCATTGGCAGGATTAATATAGTAAAAATGGTCATCCTGCCAAAAGCAATCTACAGATTTAATGCAATCCCCATCAAAATTACCACTCAATTCTTCACAGAGTTGGGAAGAGCAATTTGCAAATTCATCTGGAATAAACAAAAAACCTAGGATAGCAAAAACTATTCTCAACAATAATAGAACCCCTGGTAGAATCACCTTCTCTGACCTTAAGCATTACTACAGAGCAATTGTGCTAAAAAATGCATGGTGTTGGTACAGAGACAGGTAGGTGGATCAATGGAATAGAATTGAAGACTCAGAAATACATTTACACACCTATGTTCATATGATGTTTGAAAAAGGAGCTAAAACCCTCCAGTGGAAAAAAAGACAGCGTTTTCAAAATATGGTCCTGGCTCAACTGGCGGCTAACATGTAGAAGAATGCAAATCTATCCATCCTTATCAACTTGTACAAAGTTCAAGTCCAAGTGGATCAAGGACCTCCACATAAAACTAGATTCATTGAAACTAATAGAAAAGAAAGTGGTGAAGAGCCTATATTACATGGGCACAGGGGAAATTTTCCTGAACAGAGCACCAATAGTTTATGCTCTAAGATGAAGAACTGACAAATGGAACCTCATAAAATTGCAAAGCTTCTGTAAGTCAAAGTACAGTGTCATTAGGACAAAATGGCAACCAACAGATTGGGAAAAGATCTTTACCAATCCTATATATGATAGAGGGCTAATATCCAATATATATAATGAACTCAAGAAGCTAGACTCTAGAAAACCAAATAACCCTGTTAAAAATGGGATACAGAGCTAAACAAAGAATTCTCAACTCATGAATACTGAATGGCTGAGAAGCACCTAAAGAAATGTTCAGCCTCCTTAGTCATCAGGAAAATGCAAATTAGAACAACCCTGAGATTCTACCTCACACCAATCAAAATGGCTAAGGTCAAAAACTCAGGTGTCAGCACATGCTGCCAAAGTTGGAGGGAAAAAAGGAGGGAAAAAGCTCTTTGCTGGTGGAAATGCAAGCTGGTAGAACCACTCTGGAAATCTGTTTGGCAGTTTCTCAAGAAATTGGACATGGTACTACTAGAGAACCCAACTATATGCCACTCCTGGGCATATAGCAAGAAAATGCTCCAACATGTAATAAGGACATATGCTACCCTATGTTCATTGTAGCCATATTTATAATTGCCAGAAACTGAAACAACCCAGATGTCCCTTGTTAGAGGAATGGATACATAAAATGTGGTACATCTACACAACGTAGTACTACTCAGCTATTAAAAAGAATGAAGTTATGAAATTCTTAGGGAAATTGATGGATCTGGAATGTTCTATACCCCAGTGTAGGGGAATACCAGGGCCACGAAGCAGGACAGGGTGGGTTGGCACGGGGAGGGTGGAGTGGAAACAGTTTTTTTTTTTTTCCCCCAGATGGGAAATTGGGAAAGGAGATATTTTGAAATGTAAATAAAGAAAATATCTAATAAAAAAACAGTGACAGTACTGGACTTTGTTCTCTGGAATCTAAGAGCTAATTTATGGAGACAAATTGTATTAAAACAGAAGACAACAATGCATTATTTATAGCTAACACAGCAAGTTAAATGAAATGTTGAATATTCCATCTGTATTACTCACTAAGCTGATCTCAGAGTCCTTTAATGACAAAACCAGAGCATGGACAGGTGACATTGAAACACTGAGATCGACACTCTAACAAAATAAAAATTAATAACCTTCCTACAGAGTTTAAACATCTGCATCCATATAGTAGCACAACTTGCTCAAAATGCCTGTAACTAAAAATTTTCCAATAGAAGCATAAGACTATGTATATGTCTTTATTGACAGAGCACTAAAATACCATATAAATATACAACCAGACTAATGAGAAATCATTTTGGTGTTATCATTTCTTGTTTGTCTTGTTTGTTTTGTTTTGTTAGAAGTTGCAATTAGAGCACAGTTAAAATAGAATATAAAATAAATTACTTTGGAAAAATATTATTTCTTGAATAACATTCAAGATTTTGAGTTAATCCAACATCTTTTTTTTTTTTTAAATAGCCTGTTTATTTAGGGTTTATAACTTAGGAGTTACAGTTCCATGCTGCCAGCTGCCTCCATCCACAGCCTGTGTGTCCATTCCACCTGTGCTGCATTCCAAGATGGCACCACACACTTCAGGCAGGTAAAAGCCTGTCCCTTACAGCCCACAGAGAATTCAGCTCCTGAGATGGGACCTTGTTCCCAACTCTACTGCTACTCTTGTCTTTCCTATTGCTGGGGCTCAGAGGGAAAGGAACGGGTTTGGAAACAGCATGAGACTGGAGCCACGATGGGCCAAGCCTGCATTTATTCAGGAGAGTTGCTCGATGGCTGCAAGCAGCTCAGGCCTCAAGACAGATTTTGCTGGCTCAGCTCCTGCTGCTTTTATATCCTCCAACACTGAAGCATCCCAGGAGAAGGTCAACAGGGCAGAGGGTACCAGCCCGCACTCATTCAGAGCCAGGGCCTCGTTCTCCTCCAGCTTCTGCCCACCGGAGGCCCTCAGCTCAAAGGGCAGCCAGTCGTTCTGTAGCGCCTCGCGCACAAATCGGAAGAGCACGGATAGCCTCTCCCGGGCATAGAAGGTCCCTTGCAGTAAGCAGCCATCCGGCAGGCGCACCCGCAGGAGGGCATAGGTGTACTTGCGCAGCTCCAGCTGCTCCTCTTTCTCCCTCATGGCTTTGGTCCTGAGTGAGCTCAGCCGCTCCACCGCCTCTGTTCTGAGCCTTTGCTCCCGCTTCACCTCCTCAGCTGTGAGGCTGAAGAAATCTGAGGGGAGCTCAAAATGTGAGGCCAGGGCTGAGGGGCGGAAGACTCGGAGTTGCCGATTCAGAGTGGCCCACACAGGCTCCGCACCCAACAGCTGCTGCTTGTGCCGCTTCAGGTTCTGCAGCTGCGCCCGTGCATCCTCACTCAGGATGTAGAACTCCTCCTGACCCTCCTGATC
>JADRCD010218071.1:0-10000 GCA_019843815.1 Montemys delectorum | reverse complement strand
CAATAGGTGTGAATCGTGTAGATAGTATAACTGAGAAGAGAAAAAATGATTAAAATTCAATGTAAAGTTGTGATTGAAGTGCAGCATATCTTCTTCAAAAATACTTAATAATTCAAGATAGCCTGAAACAACTCTCTAACTAATAATAGGCATGACATCTGTAGTATAAGAAGTCCCAAATGAACAGACTTTGATGGTGAAGAGAACAAAAATCACACCTCTGCATATTTTGTATAGTAAAGATGTGACTACATCAGTGTTGGTGATACCAATTTCTTTTATTAGTGTATTAAAGTTTTTATTGTGGATGTTTTTTCTTTCCACCATGCATCATGTTCATATTTTTGGGGGTTTGTTTGTTTGTTCGTTTATTGAGCATGGGATAATAATTTCTTGCTCAGCAAGTACAACAGTAGCAGTTAGTAAATCTACTGATTTCAGTTATCTTCCTGCCTCAGTATGCTAAGTACTGGGATTACTACTCTTAGCCACTATGCCTGAATATCTTTCCTTCTTTGTCTCTTTTCTATTTCTCCCACTCAATATATTCCAATGTTGAATTTTTCCATCCTTTCTAGATCTTACTTTTAGGAAAAGAAAACTATCTTATATAAGTCTTATTGATAATCTCTGTACAATTAGAAGAACCTAATACAATGATCAGCTACTGGGAGGAAGGCACCAAGAACTGTCATCTATTGAAGTATTATAAATATTGATGGTAAGCTGTGAAAACAATGCCAAATCCTACTCTCAAGGACTGTGTTTAATAGTTCTCTACTACTTTAACAAATACTGGAGATCCAGTATGTAAAGAGAAAATTATTATTTTCTTTGAGTTATGGAATTCCAGCCTAAGATTAACAGGTTCATCACTTTTCTATATATAGTGAAGACAGTACATCAAAATGAGTGTGTATGGTGGTACAGAAATGATACCTCTTATCCAGACAATGAAGAGGTTTGTTTCTTAATATTCAAAACTACCCAGTGTTATTTGGGTCTAGTCTTTAAAAGACCCATAACCCTTCAATAGCTCCAAATTACAGTTAGTATTTTTTAAAAAAGAATGAGGAAAAAATATATATGTGATTAAAACATTCTTTTAAGAATTTTGTCAAAGTAATGAAGATATTAAGCCCCAAATATGACAGAGCCTGAGAAAATCATGAAAATTCTTTTGAAGGTTTTTAAAGAGCTCATGTTATATGTTTATACAATCACCAAATGCAAACATTATTGTGGATGCCAAGAAGTACTTGCTGATAGGAGCCTGATATAGCTACCAGAGACTGACAAATATAGGAGTTGATGCTGGCAGTGGACTGAGCACTGGGTCTTCGATGGAGGAGTTAGAGAAAGGACTGAAGGAGCTGAAGGGGTTTGCATCTCCGTAGGAAGAACAACAATATCAACCAAGCAGACCTTCTAGAGCTCCCAGTGACTAAACCACCAACCAAAGAGTACACAAGGAGCGACCCATGGCTCCAGTCACATGTGTAGCAGAGGACGGCTTTGTCAGGATCAATAGGAAGAGAGACCCTTGGTCCTGTGAAGGCTTGATGTCCCAGTGTAGGGAAATGCCCGGGCAGGGAGGTGGAGTGTATGGGGGAGCATCCTCATAGAAGAAGGGAGAGTGGGAATAAGACAGGGATTTCCCAGAGGGGAAACTGGGAAAAGGGATAACATTTGAAATACAAAGAAAATATCCAATAAAAGAAAACAAATCAAGAAATATTCAAACAAAACTGGAGAAGATCAATATTAACATTAGACACACTAGAACTCAGAATAGTAAATGTTATCAAAAAGGGAAGCAGAATTCATTTTAAAAACAGTATTTTTATTAATTCATGGAGAATTTCATATAATGTATTCAGGTCAAATTCACTCCCTTCTACTCCAACAACTCTCCCCAGGATCTACATACTCTCGCCCTAACTCTACACACTTCATGCCCTATATAATTTATTTTTTTTAAAAAAAGTTTATTGGTAATTTATTTTTTCACATTATATACCCCGATCATTGTTTCTAAACCCTCTTCATCTCCTAGTTCCTCTCCACATCTCTTCCCTACTCAACCCTTTTCCTTTCTTGCTCTTAACAAAAAACAAACAGGATTCTAATAGATAATAAGAATATAATAACATAATATACTAAAGTATACTAAGATAAAACAAAAAAAATCATTAGATTTGCACAAGACAAACAGAAGGAAAAGAGCCCAAAAGAAGGCACAAGAATCAGAGAGCCCTTCGTAAGCACACTCAGGATTATGATTAAATCAGTAAACTAGAAGTTATAATATATACAAATAGGACCTGGTGCAAGCCTGTATAGGCCCTGTACATGCTGTCTCTGTGAGTTCACAATTGATCACATTTATTTAGAGGATCTCACCCTTTCTGGCTCTAACTTTCTTTCAGCCTCTTTTTCAGATGGTTTCCATTGGGGGAAGAGTTTGACAGAGACATCCCATGTGGGTGATGTTCCATGGTCTCTTAATTCCATTGCCAACCATTTGCCCAACAACTCAATTAGATATAAAACAATCCTGGGACTAGGAGCTTCATTTGGGACAAGACATGGACAGTTGAGACTCAGTCTCTCCCCATTTTTTCATGTAAATTGCTTTTATATATGTTCATATGTATAGACTTTAGGAAACTTCTAATGTATTATCTTCCCATACTAACTCTTAAGTTATCCATAATCTTAGATCTTTCCCTGTATTCCCTCCCTTCTTCCCCTCTTACTTCCTTACCCACTTGATCACCTTGTTTGAGCCATTCCAACTGACCTGTAATGAGCCATTTCCTTTTCAATTCCTAACAGGATCCATCTCTGCCCTCTAGTCCCTTACTTTATGCCTGCCCTCTGTGATCCCATGGATTATAGTTTGAATGACATTGACTTAACAACTCCAATCCACATATAAGCAAATTCATACCATTTTCTGAATTTAGGTTACCTCACTTTGAATGATGTTTTTATAATTTCATCTATTTACCTGCGAATTTCAGAATTTCATATTTGTTTCTATGGCTGAGTAAATGCTTCACTGCATAAATATACTATATTTCCTTTGTTCATTTTTCTGGTCAGGAATATCTAGGATATTTCCAATCTCTGGACATTTTAAATAGAGCAGCAATGAACATGGTTGAGCAAATATCTCTGTGGTAGGAAGAAGTCACTTGTGGATATATGTCCTAGAGCTTTATAGCTAGATCATGGAGCAGTTTGATTCCCACCTCCCATAGAAACCACCAGGCTCATTTCATAGAAGCTATACTAGTTTGCTCTTCCTCTTGCAGTGGAGAAGTGTTTACCCCATTCCATATACTTGCTGGAGTGTCTTGTAACTTGATTAAAGTTTTTAGACTTCTGACATGAGTAAGATGAAATCTTAAAGTAAATTTCATTTGCATTTGCCTAACCTTGCCCACTTCAAATGAAACCTAGGTTGTTTGAGAGACCAGACAGTGCTCTTAAATGCTGAGCTTCCCAGGAACCTAGAAAATGAGTTAGCAATATTAGATACTGAAAGATCAAAGAGGCTGATTCTCTGACTTGGGCACAATAAGGAAAGGCTATAGTTAGGATAAAAACTGGATTTTAAGGTTGTGCATCCTATTTTAGGCTTTTAATCTATAGAAATAAAATAAAATCACTTTATGCTACTGTTTATGATTATGCAGAATTAGGATGTGTACATGTTAATTTAATGTAATTTGTCACCACCATACCAACTTTGATACTAGAAATAGCATGCAGATATGTGTGCATTCTGAACACAATATTAACCACAGAGATAAATTTCAGCCACTAGGACTGGTTTAATATTACCAGCTGCTTCTGTACTCAGAAGTTTGATAACTTAGGGCCACGTAGGTGTAGGTCTATATGTAAAGGAAGAGGTGAAGAAAATTAAAGGCAAAAAAAAAAGCCATAGATATAAAATTAAAATGTATCCTTACATTCAATATCATCTCTGTAAACTAAGTGAAATTCAAATATTTTTAAATAATTGAATAGGAGTCTATCTTTTCATTTTCATTTAAAAATCTGGAAGAAAACATTAGTTTAAAAAAAACAAGGAGTTGGTGATGATGTAGAAACTTACAAGAATTGCTAACACTACAAAACTTTATGTAATTAGTGAGCACTTAAAAGGCACTGAGTGATGAATTGAATAACTTTGGTCTTAGTAAGACCATAAAGTGAGAGCAGAAGAGGTTTATCAATCTTATGTCTTGTGGATAAAAATAGGAGAAGATTTCTCAGCATAAGATTAATCCATTAATGAGCCAACACTTGATTCATTTATCCTCATAATTCAAAAGTGAATTCAGATAATGTTGTGATATACATTGCTAAGGGAAACTGCTGATTATCATGACATACCTGACACCTCTTTACCTGACATCTAAAATACTCAGACAAGACCTATTTTAAGGTCAATGTAAGAGAATTTTTATTGGAGATATTTCTTACAAGTGAATTTGTGATGGCGAAAAGCCTGGGTAAACAAAAATCTTTATTCCAGAGAATTTTTATTCAACAGAATTTGTTTTGGCTATCAATAATTTTAAGTCAAGTGCTTTAACACATTAGTTTTCCTAAACATTCTCTCCTCCCATGTGCACATATAATATTTACTTCTCTCTATGCATTTTAGCATGAAATCTGCTATTTTGTAGGTATAGTTCAGTGTTTCACAAAATGAACTTCTGTTGATTTCTCTAACAGTAGATGACCTGAAAGAGAGAAATGATTGTTTTCCACAGGCATGAAGCTATCCTCAAAATGAACAGTTGTTAACTCTCTAATTAACTGGTTGGATTTCATCAGTGTGTAATAATTATAGTCTACTGTTTTTACCTCAGCAATGATTTATAGCCTATTTTTACCATATTTACTTATTTATTGATATAAAGAGAAAGAATGTTATGATGTTTATTTTGGAAATATAGTTTTAAGGTAATAGAATTGAACAAAGGGAATTATATGCAAACCTGAAATGGCTCTAGTAGGACCAATGCTCTATTAGAACATGGCTTAATGGTCTCATTGACTTGAAATGCCTTAGTTAAAAATATACTTGTCATTCTGTGATAGGTCAATGTTTGGCATTGGAACTGTATTGTCTTTCCACACACTGAGTAAATGTAATGATGCTCACACTACACATAAAATAATGCAATGAACACATTATTTAATTTAAAAAACATTTTGTGTGTCTGAGTGTTTTGTCAGTGTGTGTGTGTGTGTGTGTGTGTGTGTGTGCATCAATGCAGCACATGTATATCTGGTACCAATGGAAGCCAGAAAGTTCCATGAAAATAGAATTACAGAGGACTATGAGCGTTCATGTGGATGCTGGATGGTGGGAGAATGGAAGCCAGGACTTTTGGAAGAGCAGGAAATGGTCACAATCACTGATTCATCTGTCTAGTTCTCCAAGCCCCCGGAACCTCAGATAATTTATTCTTGATATTAAAATTAATTCTTTACATGTACTTCCAGGCATTTTCAGCTTTGAGTGAAGTAGACTGAAGAATGTGAGACATAATCTATACTAACAAAACTGTGATAGTTTATTAAATCTTAAATAGAAAAGAACTAGGAGAAATCCTTAAAGTATTAAGCATAATTAAACAAAGGCAAATCCAATGGTGAAATATACACTGTAAATAGAGTGTTATTTGTTTTCTTCAAATAACATGGGTAGAGATGGGTGTGGTAAGAAAAGATTTCATTTGTTAATTCATCAAATATTGCCAATGCTTCTTCACAATTTGTTACAATAGCCATATCATGTGTAATATTAGACAGTTTGTGGATCTTATTTATAAATTAAATTCAAGTACTATACTGACATATCCTGGTAAATTAAGACTGGACATGCCGCTCTGCTGTGACACAATGCTTCCCACCAGGACACTTTCCAAGAAGGAAATATATTTTGTGCTTGCAGAGCCTGAGATAAGTCATCCACCTCTATTCCCACACTTACCTTAGTGGAACCAAGTATCTACCTACACAGTCAACTGCTAACTGCTTTCCAATGGCTCTGTTGGAGTAAATCATGTGGCATGTCTCTACTGTCTCTTAACAAAGACTGCAGATGCTATTTTGTTCTGGATAATGTCAACTCTGTGACCTTCATATCTAAGGCCTCTATTCTCCAGCATGCAGTTCTTCTCCAATTTGTTCTTTTTCTGTGTCATGCTCACTTTTACTCTGATCTAGCTGTTTAAAACTAGGAACACAATGAGAATAACTAAACTCCTACCCAATAATGCCACTAAAGAATGTAAAGAGGGAACTATATTTAATTGTTGTTTTGTTGTTATTTTTATATATACATAAGTTCAAATGCTCTGAAATCTATAATAGTTTTAATAACAAAATTGGAATAATATCCTTCAGTAGCAATTGAGATTCTTATTCAGATTAATTCCTTCCATGCTGATAGTTCCCATTCATTTCTTTAATTTTGTAGTTAATTAAATTTGTTAAATTATACTGATGAATTTTATTTTGCTTTATAATAATTCACAGATGAATGTTGGAAAATTATCTTCATTAGTTTCTCTTTATTTTCCATTTGCATTTAAGTAATTTATTAACAAAATACATACAATTCAATATAGATATGATTTATTTAGAAAGAAATAGAAATATATATGTAGCATTTCAAAGTTTTATCATAGAACATCCATTTATAGCAAGTAACGGATATATTACTAAATAATTATTTTTCATATTTAAAATTTATGTTACATTTGAGTTTTGTTTTACACAGTTCAAATTTTTAACTCTTCCAATTATTTTTTTTATTTCGTCTTTTGTTTATTTTATTTTGTTTGACTTTCATTCGTTTGTTTTGTTTTTCCTTTTTAGATACACTTTTCACTACGAATCCAGGTTGACTTTGAATTTGGTGCAGTCCTCTTCCCTCAGTCTCAGGTACACTGAGATAAGAAGCATTAGTCATTATACTTGGTTTAAACCAAAATTTCAAAGCCTTATGTTTATAACTTTGTATTAAAATATATTATCAAACTATACTTACAACTGTCAATAATATTGTCAGTAGATGTTAGTATACATAAAAAGTTCAAATTGCAGCATTATTTTACCTTTGATTTTATTTCTTTTATAGCCAACAATCAACTTTTAATTTTTCTCTTTGTATATTTAAATGAACATATCTGTCTACTGATGTGGCTAAACCAAAGACACTTCTCCCTGTGAGTAATTTAGCCATAGATATAATATTAAAATGTTATAGCTTTTAGATACGGATTTAAGGACTTGGATATGATCTCTTCACAAAAATGTTTCTTCCTGTTCAATGGCCAATGTTGATTTCTTTTTTGTTTGAACTCATTACTATTCTTGTTTATATTACTGGATCACTTTCAGCAAAATGACCAGTGTCCAATTTAAAATAAAACAAAACAAAACGACAGTAGTCTTCATATGTATCAGGGACAATCATACTAAAACACAAATCAGAAATACAATCCTATTCTAGACTAAACATAATAGTCTCCAAAATATTTTTAATAAATTTAATACAGGAAATATTTTTCTATAATAAAGACATGAAAAGATCAAACAAATTTTTGATGAAGACATCACATGATAGAAAAATGTCATCCCATGCTCATGTATTCATACACTTAATATTATCAAGTGCATTGCTCTGATTCAATGTAATTCCCATCGAAATTCCAATGCAGCTTTTATGGAAATTGAAAACAAAATCTTAAAATTCGTATGGAAGCACAAAAGAAGCAGATATCCAAAACAATTCTGAAAAATAAAGACACCTCTGAAATTCTATGATTTCAAATTATTATACTGAGCCATAGTACTAAAGAGGAATGATGCTAGAGTAAATATTGACATGGTAGTTAATGGAATAGAATCTGGGTTTCAGATATTAGCCCATCTTCTTGTAGCCAGCAATATGATATTTGATAAAGATGCCAAAAATACACTTTTTTGAGACAATACATCACTTTTCACAAACCTGCTGAGGAACCAGAATATTTATCAATAGAATAATGGGACAAGATCCTTATCTTTTCTTAGCACAGATCTCAGCTCTAAATGCCTTAAGAACTTCTGCATAGCACATAATATCCTGAACTTCCTAAATGACAGAGTACAGAATATGTACCAACTCACTAGCAAGAAGAATAGTACAGTGTGAAATTCTGTTTTTTGTAGAGACTCAATTGTGACAAGTGTTTTGTTTTGTTTTGTTTTGTTTTCTGAAAGCTGTCTTATAAGGGTATGTTTTGTTGAATATGACATGTGAGAGCATGTTTGGTTGAAGCAGACATGTGACAGGAGGTTTCTCTGAGAACAGTCATGTGGTATACTTTATTAAAGCTGTCTGGTGAAAGGGCATGTGATATTTTGCTGGAGCAGACACGTGAGAAAACATGTGATGTTTAGAAATAATATAAGTATAAGCAAACAGAGAGTGGACAATGTTCTAGCATTGGTTCCCCTTGCCTTCTCCACTGATATCTGCTTGTTGTGACTTTTTTAAGAGAAACACACTAAGGAACTTCTGGTGATATTTCTTGCTACTTCAGTAGACTCCTGTCAATTGATAGAGCCTCGTGGTTTTTTTCTGCATCAAGACACTGCTATTGATTCATGTTTAGTGTTTTGCTAGTGGACTGGACTGCAAACACAAAATATTGGAATCACCCAAATGAACTACTTCTAAACAGATGCACATCTTCCTTGTCCGATTAGCTATTCTCTTCCCCTACATTGTTCAGTGGGTTTAAGAAGCCTTATTATAGTAGGTTTTGAAAAATATAAGCTTACATGGTAGGTCTCCAATATCACAGGACATCAAAACTTGAGTTAGAAATGGAGCTTCATGAAATTAAAATATATCTTAACAGAAAAGGAAACTCTTTTTCAAGTAAAGAGACAACCTGTAGAATAGGAAAATGTCTTTTCAACCATATATCTGACATGCGATTAAGGTGTAGAACATATTGAAGTATTATAAGAAACTAAACACACACAAAAGTAGTTAACCCCAATAAATGGGTCATGGAACTGAAAAAATGCCTCATAGAAGAAATATAAAAGACTAAGAAATATATATATAATTTTAAGGCCCATCATTCTTATATATCATGGGAGTACAATATTCTCTCTTCTACAGGTGGTTATTAAAACCAGTTTAATAAACCAGTGGTTTATTAAAACCACTTTGAGATTTTATTGTACTCTATTCAGATAGGCCATTCAAATGACAACAAAGGCTGGTGAATCAGAACTTCTGATACCATACAGTCTACTGTAAGACAGATGAGTCGATACATAGTGATTAAATATTGAGATCAGTTTTAAGGAAAAAAAAATCAGATCTTTACTCGAAAATTAATAACATACCAATTTAAAATGGAATCTTAGAAAATAGTAAACATATTTGCTAAAAATATAGATAACCATTTCTACAGGATTGCAAATTACTTCAGATTCTGTTCACATACAGATAAAAGAAATCATCAAATAGGTAAATGAAATATAACTATCACTATAGTAATGAAGTGAAAATAATTACATTATGTTCATATGTACAAGTGCTGTTGAAAACATATTTACAATATGAATAGCTGATTTTTTAATTAATTACTAGTGGGAAATATCTGGTGTTCAGTAGGAAAAGTAGGTCAAATAAGATCATACACACATACACACAAATATACACACAAGCATGCACACAAATATAAACGAAGTGTAATGCACTGAAATAAAATGCAAACATGTTCAAACCTGCTTGAAATTGTACTTTTATTTCTCACAAAATATTTAAATTTAAAACCTTGAAAGTGTTATTAAAGGCATAGAATACTGTACCCCCAAATAGTAGTATAGAATGTAAATTGCTGAAAACTTCATAAAGGAGCCTCATTTTATAAAAAGCAATAAACATTTACCAGTTTAT
>JADRCD010218070.1:1060-15428 GCA_019843815.1 Montemys delectorum | reverse complement strand
TTTTAATAGCATGGAGGGTAGATATCTGCCTATCTCTAGTGCTGGTTAAGGCTTATTGTAAATATAAAATGTGTATGTGTCTTTTATCGTGGTACTGAATTGTCAAAGGTGGGGTAGAAACTCACCATTATAAAACATATATAGAAACTAAGATGAAGGTTCGTTTAATGATAAAATATGGTCCATGGAGTGCTATGGAATGTATTCAATCTACAGTAACACACGCAAACACTTACAAGGAGAGAGGAATAAACGATCTCTCTGCTTCCCTCCCTCTCTCCCTCTCTCTGGGCCTCCCTCCTCCTCTTCCTCCTCCTCCTCCTCCTCTTCCTCCTCCTCCTCCTCCTCCTCCTCCTCCTCCTCCTCCTCTTCCTCCTCCTCCTCTTCCTCCTCCTCCTCCTCCTCCTTCTTCTTCTTCTCCTTCTCCTTCGTTTTCTCTCTCTCTCTCTGCCTCCATATATATGTATATGTAATCTGATTATATATTAATTTTTATTGGTTATTTTTTGTTTACATTTCAAATGTTATCCTCTTTCCAGACTAATTTCCAGAGTAGTTGTACCAGTTTTCAATGCTAACAACAATGGGGGAGTGTTACTCCTTCTGAACATCCTCGGTTATTTATATAAATTTATCTAAATATATCTTTATATAAATCTACACATAAAATATACTTATATAAATCCATCAGAGTCAAGCTAATATGCAAAATTAACCTGAATGTAGTTATATATGCAAATATTGCATATATAACAATATTTATTATATAAATGTTTTCCTACATATCTGAAATTTAAAAATATAAATGAAAACATGTATAGTTTGTACTCAAATGATATATAATCATGTAAAATAGATGCACTTTTTCAAAATAGAATTTTGTTCAAAAATTTTTTTATATTATATACATTTTCATGCTACTTTTTAATAAGGGGTATTTTTATCTCTTATGAGCTTGCAAGTATACGTTTCTATAATGTTTTATTTATTTATTTATTTTATGCATTCATTTATCATCCCATTCACTGCCTCCTTACAAGCCACAACCTCTCACAATACTTTCCCCCTGCCCCCTCCCCTTCTTATCTGAGTTGCTACCCCTCCCCCAGTATCCCTCTCACCAGGCACTTCTAGTCTCTGCTGGGTTAGTTACTTCCTCACACACTGAGGCCAGACAAGGCAGCCTAGCTAGAAGAATGTATGCCTCATACAGGCAACAGCTTTTGGGATAGCTTCAACTCCAGTCGTTTGGTACCCACATGATGGTCAAGGTGCATCTGCTACATAAAAGCAGGGAGGCCTATATCCAGCCCGTGTATGTCCTATGTTTTGTGGCTCAGACCATGAGAGTCCCAAGGGTCTAGGTTAGTTGATGCTCTTGGCCTTGTATGGAGTTCCTAGCCTCATATGGGCCCACCATCCTTCCTCTTATTCCTGCATAAGAGTCTCCAAGGTCCATCCTTGTTTGACTGTGAGTGTCTGTATCTGTCTAAGTCAGCTGCTAGGTAGAGCCTCTCAGAAGACAATATGCTCCTGTCTGCAAACAGAGCAGAGTATCATTAACAGTTCTTATAAATAAATAAATAAATAAATAAATAAATAAATAAATAAATAATTAAATAAGTAGGTCTCAAGGAAGGCAGGAAAGAGGGAGAACACATAATAAATAATACATTATAGAAACTTATACTTGCAATCTTATAGAAGATAAAAATACCCCTTATTAAAAAATAGCATGAAAATATATATAATATAAACAAGTTTTGAACAAAATTCTCCATCTCCATCTCTCTCTTTTTCTTTTCCTCTTTAGTCTAATAATACACACTACACATACATGATTATACACATACATATATGTATATATGTATTCATATGAACGTTTTCAAGACCATAAAAATTATTATTTGGAGGAGATTTTTAGGTTTATACTTGCAGTATATGTGTGTATATATGTACAATTTGCTTATGTAAAATTTGATTATAGAGCTGATGTTTAAATTTGTTAAATGTTGCTACTAGTTTACATAATGGAAGATATCAATAATGAAAAAGCTATGAAATACATAATTATTATGATAGTGAAAATTCTAATGACATACTTATATTGTAAATTGCTAATGTTTTATCAGAAAGTGTCTTAATATATAACTACATGAAGGTATCATGTTATATTTGAATATTCACTTAATTATGATGGTGAAACTATCTATCGGATAGGTACATATCTGTGGGATGAGATACTGTGTGTGTTTGTGTCTCTGTGTGTATCTGTGTGTGTCTGTCTGTGTATCAAACAACAATTAAAGAAAACAGAGGACACAAATTTGAAAGCAAGCATGAAAAGACATATGTGGGAGTGTTCAGAAGGAGGAAAGGGAAAGGAAAATGGAATGTTGTAATTATAATTTCAAAACAGCTTTAAAAGATTATGAGTGAATCTTAAAGGTTGTGATATGAAGATGTGTTTGTCATGTCTTAGGTAATATGAAACTCTAGTATGTCAGTAAAAAGCACAAAATTATGTAGTGGGGGGATGGTATGGTGGTCTTCATAACACACTGCTCTTGATTCTTAGTTTACATGTTGTAATCATTTGATGATATGTGACAATCATGAAAGAAAACACAATTTGCTGTATTGAGGACACTAGTGATTTTATCCATGGAAACAGCCCTGATTTTGGTTTAGTAACAACTTACATATCCAGGACAAACATTGAGAATCCAATACCCACAGTTTCTAATATCCATAAGAAGCTGAAAATATTTATGAAATATTTTATTTAGTATTAGTGGGGTTATCTATATTGATCATTTAAATAAGACATACTGTTACCTAACATACTGTCAAATATAAGACTAATTTTCTGGTAGCAACAACTTAAAAAACACATAAAACCTCACCTCTCTATGAATTCAGCAACCCAAAAGGTTCATCATAGTTTCTGTTTTGAAATTATGATCATAGAGAGAGCGTTCAGTTAAGATTTACCATGTGAAACTGTATGTTGATATTCTCTTTTTCCATAGCTTAAAATGTCAAGGTGAAGCTGTTAGGGTCTGCAAATCACTGAAGAATGATACTCTATTCCCCTGGACTGAAATAGTATGAAAAAGCAAGGAATTTTTATTCCTACATGCAGCATTCCAATTCTATGGAGGACCGCAACAGAATTCTCAGATTTCGTTTTTATGAATAATATTATGCAGGGTAGGTGATCTATATCTTGATTGGTGGGTTCTATCTCTGGGGGTCTGGATGATTCTATGACTGAGAATAATTTTATTGCTTCATGCCAAGGAGGGTAGCTCTTAAGCTCTTGGCTCTAGGCTTAGATAACTGACCTATCACAAGCTGGGAGGGGGTATCTGTTGATCTCTTGACCACAAGTTTGGCTAATTGTTCTTTTACAACCTGAGGAGGGGTCTCTTTTACATAAGTCTGTGGTTGTTTCTGTAACTGATTGATCCAGTTATGGGGAGTGGAAATTCAGAACTGCTGGTTTGCAGACTATCATAGATTCAGCCTGTCTCATGCCAATTTACTTCTCTCAAAGCTTTTCATTCCACTATTACAAAGAATTAATTCACAGCAGTGTATCTTTTAGTAGGTACATGGTAAATTATTTCAGAAAGTCAGATTTTTTATTGATAACCATTTACATAAGCTTTATTTGTTTTGAGAAAAAGATAATTCTTAAATGGTGAAGTTCAGGTTTTGGCTTTCCTTGGTTAAATAAGGTTCAAAAATAATTAGTATAATATGCAGTTATGACTAAATGGAAGCCATGTGCTCTATCTACATGATTGTACAGTGGTGAGTAACAGGACAAAGGACTTAGACCATGGAGCTCTTTATTCCTCAACTCTTTCATAGAACAATAACTAAATAAATATCTTTAAGTAAAAGGATTACATTAGGTGTCAAAATATCAAAACAGGGAATAACAATGAACCATTGGTAGTCCATATGTCCACAACCACCTAGATCTGGAGGCTACATTTTCTTGAAAATGTTCCTGAAATATTTCAGAGAATATAAGCAGTAACTGCACCCCAATTTTTCCAAAGGAGGCTGTAGTTAATTCTGTGAGTCACTTACATAGTGTTAATCTGTGGATAAGCTAATCTTTTTCAGAATTATAGACAAGATAGTCTGAATTGATATCAAAAGTGATTGATGATCAGGAATACACTTGACAAGAGGAATGAAGCAAGTTAAAGAAAGTGAGAACCAGAGCACTGATCATAATCACATGTAGCCTGTCAACAGAGCCCACACCTGTCAAGTACATGACACTTAACAAGACAGCTCAGCACAACCACCCACTGCAGTTTAGCAACACGGTATTGTGCTGTATTAAATACAATTATAGTTTTGTGGACAATAGAACAATAATAAAAATATGTAAAAAATATTGTGGCTATATAGTCCAAATGATTGGAATTTATATGAAATTTAAAACATAGTATTAAAAAACATTTTAATTGAGAGAAGCTAAGAATTTCTACTTTTCTCTGTTCAAAGAAATAGAAAGATACATATTCCTAGATGATACCTTTAAAACATCCAGTGCTGTCAGATACAAATCAATGAGTTGTAAATAATTTCTAAACCTATACTACATTTATTTTTTAAAGTCATTTTTACAGTGGTATGTAATAGTACAGTTGCAGTAAACAATGCTTATGTTAATTTTTAAGAAATTATTTATTTATTGTTAATTATGTGTACCAATATTTCACCTAATTGACCCCTGTATATTTAGTGTCTGCAATGGTCAAAAGAGGGCATCTGATACAATGGAACTAATTGATGCAGACTACAATGTCTGTTCAGGAAACTGAACTCTGCTCAACAAGTGCTTTTCATTATTGAGGCATCATCCTTTCCCAATTATTTTAAATTACTTTGTGTTTTTTATTTTTTTAAATATATTGGAAAGACAAATTTACAAAGGTAAGTTTGAAACTTCCATGCACATTTGGATGGATTTCATTTTGAGTGTGTATGTATATTTTGTCACACGCCAGGAAACATATCATAGAAGTGTGTCTATGTATTTTAATCATGAATATATGGACATATATGCTGTTTCTGAGCAAATGAAATAAAAGTTAGAGATTATTTTTCAGATAATAGAATCTCAATATTAAATAATGTACTTTAAATTGTACAGAATTGAACATAATGCTTTCTAGCCTCATACAAGTATGGATAAACTTCAATGTCTTGCTCTATGAAAATTTGTTTGTAGTAATATTTCTTTAATATTGTTAATATATTCATTTAAATTGAGCTTTTCTATATAATTCACAAAGTTCTAGGAATTAAAAGAAAGAGAGATAGAGAGTTAGATAGAGTTTAACTGGCTAAAGGGATCATGACAAAAATAGAGTTAACTTATAGTATTGAAATAGTATAGAAAGAGAGGATATCCATTATGTTTATATTTATATTATGCTATATAGTGCATGCTAAATGAATGCACATTTAATGGATATTATATCATTAAAAATGAAAACGAATATGCAGAGAATACTTAAAAACTTGATAAAATGAGTAGATTTCAAAGGTATAGTAATTGAATTTAAAGTGGTGGGTTGGTGAGCAGGGACAGGAGGAATAGGGGGTATTTTTGGAGGGGAAACTGGAAAAGGGGATATTATTTGAATTGTAAATAAAGAAAATATCTAATAATAAAAAACTATTTCGACTGAGCGGTGGTGACTCACGCCTTTAATGCCAGCACTTGGGAGGCAGAGGCAGGTGGATCTCTGAGTTCAAGGCCAGCCTGGTCTACAGAGTGAGTTCCAGGACAGCCAGGGCTAGACAGAGAAACTCTGTCTCGAAAAAAAAATAACCTATTTCATTTTCTCAAACAAAAATTGGTGGGAATTCTTCATATCCCAAGCTCAGTTAGCTGGGGTGACTGGGGTGAAACTGACCTGACTTACGCTGGCACATGCACATTATCTTACTTTGTCTCACCTTGAAAGTCACAGTATAAAACTTTCTCATGGTTGCTTTGTTAGTATTCTCACAAAAATCCACTTAGGATAAAGGGGAGGTGATGTCTACTCCAGTTCTTAATAATAAAATATTATTTTTTGTTTTATTAGATATTTTCTTTATTTACACTTCAAATGTTATCCTCTTTTCTGGTTTCCCCTCCGAAAAAACCTCTATTCCCTCCCCTCTTCCCTCTCCCCCAGATTAAATCTCAGGATGAGAGTTTGAAAACTATTGCTTTCAATTTTAGGAAAGATAAAAATCTTCTAAATGGTACTGATATTTTGCACAGCTATCACACACTTAATACAAACAATTCTTCCACAAAGTTCTCTGTTCCCAAAGCTTCATCCAATTATGATATCAGGCTCAGGCTTAAAATCCATGCCTTTCTATTCTTTTTTTTTTCAGCTCTCATAAAATTGGAATATTTATTATAATACAATCATAGATTATATAAAGCAAAAAATGACAGAAGTGTAAATTGAAATAGATACTCCTATGGACATGTTAGGTTATCTTTTTTTCAATTTTTATTTTTATTTTTTTACCTTTCTTTTTTGTCATATTCTTTAAATTTATAAAATATTGTAACAATAAAAATGAGTATTATAAAAGTTGTTTGATATAAAACTAAAATCAATTGAACAGTCTTATGTAGATGCCATCTACAGCAACTAAAAATACATACATTTTTCTCAATATAATTTTTAGATAACTCCAAACATATTAACTGTATATTTCAAAATAATACATCACTACTAGTATTTTTAAGTGAACATAAATAGATAAAGTCAAAACAAAATTTACACAATCTCTTTCCACAAACCCAGCCCTACAAAGGATAATAGATGGAAAATACCAACACAAGGAGCAAAACTACACCCTAGAAGAAGCAAGAAGGTAACCTTTCAACAAACCCACCTAAACATAATTCCACCTCTAACAACAAAAATAACAGGAAGTAACAATTACTTTTCCTTAATATCTTAATATGAAAATTAATATTGCCAACATATCCTAATCGATTGAAATCCAAAGAAATGAGGAATTAGAAATATGTTGTCTACTATCCAGTGTTCTCTCTAATTTAGTAATTGGAGAAATAGGCCCAATATTGTACCATCCATATACACTTTCTACTTGATTGTTTGTGACAGTGTCTTGCTGTGTATCGCATAATGATCTTGAAATCAGGCTTCTTCTATCTTAGCCTCTCTATTAGTAGGATTGTTTATTTGATCTTACAGTATTCTGTGGTTTTCAGAACAGCTTATGTATTTCAAAAGTATTTATACAGCCAAAAGAAACAG
The DNA here is from genome assembly GCA_019843815.1 of Montemys delectorum. Lineage (NCBI taxonomy): Eukaryota > Metazoa > Chordata > Mammalia > Rodentia > Muridae > Montemys > Montemys delectorum. The sequence continues at coordinate 8,100 of JADRCD010218070.1, read as the reverse complement.
ACAATTAACTTGGGAGGTGGCTTCTAAGAGAACAACAAATAGTGAGACTGAATGCTTTGCTTGACATTTGTAACTCTTGCATGAAGTTTGAAGAAGAAGACTTTATAAGTTACTCTTTCTCTGAGATGAATGTTTTTCAAAATTATCACAGCCAGTGAACCAAATTCTTACCCTCATCTAATGTCTGTGCCACTCTCCAAGCAGAACCATTGTTCATTGAAACAGTTGATGAATGACTTTATCAATAGACCATCTTAATACACACACCATTTCTTAAATGAATGTAACCTGTTCTCTGTGGGCTGAGAATAAATTCACTCACCCAAGTCAAATAGCTTTGACTATAGCAGGAAATCTGTATCCAAAAAAAGTGCCTACAATTCGTACCTTGGAGCAGCAGAACTGTCAACTCTCAGCTTAGCTACGATGGAGATAAAATCCTTTGGAGGTTGATAGAAGTACAGTCTTATTACAATGAAGAGTAATGTCTAAAAATTGTTCTTATTTTGGGCTTGTACCACAGTAAGAGACAAGATTTTAAGCTCTCCTAAATACAAAACAAACAAACATGTCTTTCTATTCCAATGGGTTTCACTGTGGTAGCAAAAGCTTCAGGGAGTAAATTTTTACTTCACTGTAAAATTGCTGTAAAATTTAAAAATACCTCACTCTAAATTGAGAATCTCAAGGAAATACTCAGCCACTATCAACAAATTCAGAGAATAAATAAGGTCCCTGTTGGAAACAAAGACTTGAATAGGAGAAAGGTAGTAAATGTATAAATGTGTGATATGCTTTTTAGGTTCTATTTTGCTTTGCATTTAGCAATTTGCTAAAATTCATCATTATGAGGAAAACTAGCCAGGGTAGTGAGCTTCTTGATATATAACATCCCAGGCCCGCTCAACTTCTCTCCATTAGCTGTCTTCACTCACACATTGTAAGGTCCAGCCCATGAAGTAGTGCCTCTCCTAGTCAAGGTGTGTTTCAACACCTTGATTAATATTCAAGAGAATTCACCACAGACCAACGTGGTATAGATAATTACTTCACTGAGACTTTCTTCTCAGGTTATTCCCAGATCATGTCAAATTGACTGTTAAAACTAACCAGCACACAGTTTTGCTGGTTTGCACTGCTTAGTAAATCCACTCTATCCATTTTAAAGCTCACCTTGGTAAGAAACCTTAAGAGCATGGAAATTTCACGAACATTTAAGATCTAAATCACAGTTCTAAATATGCAGATTTTGCATGTATTTCCAGTAATGCTGCCATTAAAATAATAAGCTCCGATTGGTTGATATGTTTGTTCTTCCTATGGGGTTGCAAACTCCTTCAGCTCCTTCAGTCTTTCTCTAACTCCTCTATTGGATGGTTGGCTGAGAGCATCTGCCTCTGTATTTGTCAGGTTCTGGAAGAGCCTCTCCGGAGGGAGCTATATCAGGCTCCTGTCAGCATGTACTTTTTGGCATCCACAATAGTGTCTGCATTTGGTGACTGTATATGGGTTGGATCCCCAGGTGCGGCAGTCTCTGGAGGTTCTTTCCTTCAGTCTCTGTTCCTCCACCTTTTGTCTCGATATTTGCTCTAGTGAGTATTTTGTTCTCTTTTCTAAGAAAGACTGAAGCACCCACACTTTGGTCTTTTTTCTTGAGACTCATGTGATCTGTGAATTGTGTCTTGCGTATTCGGAACTTTGGGCTAATATCCACTTATCAGTGATTGCATACCTTGTGTCTTTTTTTTTTTTTTTTTTTTTTTTTTTTTTTGTGATTGGTTTACCTCACTCAGGATGACATTTTCTAGTTCCATCCATTTGCCTAAGAATTTCATGAATTCATTGTTTTTAATATCTGAGTAGTATTTGAGGGTGGGGAGGAAGGAGTGGGTAGTTAGATGGGGGAACACCCTCATAGAAGCAGGAGGAAAGGGCATGGGATACGGGGTTTCCAGGAGGAAAACCAGGAAAAGGGATAACATTTGAAAAGTATATAAAGAAAATATTCAATGAAAAGAAAAAAGTAAGTTCTGCATTTGCATTATCTTCATGAATTCTAGTGTTTTGTGTGTCAGTCTTCAAATGTGTATCTTAGTCTTCGTTCTTTGCTTTCATCTGGAGTACACTGTAATGTTCTTCCTCCTTCTAGAAGTTTTAATACCATAAAATGGTGAAATAATGTCATCACTATTTCAATAAACCTGTTTGAACAAAAGAGGAAGCATTCTTTTCATTTCCTATCTCACAGTGTTTCCTGAGCCTTCAAGAGAGTGATGAAGATGCTCCCTAAAGGCTAAGCAATCCACAGTCACATATTATTATAACAACAGTTTCTCTGAATTTACTTCTCTTTACTGCAAGAAAGAAAATTCTCTGAAAAGTTAAATAGCAACTCTAGCCTGTGGTTTATCTTTAAATTAAAGAATATGTACAACCATTTCATCTGGACTGAACTGTCAAGATTTTAACATTATTTTATTTTGCATTATGTAAAATATTATGAGTTACATTTCCAATTGTACTAGGGATAAATTATGTATTTGTCCAGGTTTCAGGCTTTATGAGAATGCATATTAGATTCTAAATTGGGAAAATATTGTAGGTTGTCTTTTTCTGATACTCTAACAGGAATATTTCACATTGTGATATTGTCCACATTTGGTCACATCATAGTACAAGATGTTGATATAATCTTTGCTCCAATAATGACCTTTTATGCTCACGATCTTTGTTATAGGACAAAACTCCATCTACCCTTCAATTCTATATTTTTATTTTTTTATTAGATGTTTTCTTTATTTACAATATCTCTGTACTGGCTAGTTTTGTGTGTCAACTTGACACAAGCTGCAGTTATCACAGAGAAGGGAGCTTCAGTTGGGGAAGTGCCTCCATGAGACCCAACTGTGGGGCATTTTCTTCTCAATTAGTGATCAAGGGGATAGGGCCCCTTGTGGGTGGTGCCATCTCTGGGCTGGAAGTCTTCAGTTCTATAAGAGAGCAGTCTGAGCAAGCCAGAAGAGGCAAGCCAATAAGGAACATCACTCCATGGCCTCTGCATCAGCTCCTGATTTCTGACCTGCTTGAGTTCCAGTCCTGACTTCCTCTAGTGATAAACAGCAATGTTGAAGTAAGCTAAATAAACCCTTTCCTCCCCAACTTGCTTCCTGGTCATGATGTTTGTGCAGAAATCGAAACCTTGACTAAGACAATCTCCTTTCCCAGGTTCCCTTCTAAAAAAAAAAAAAAAAAAAAAAAAAAAAAAAAAAAAAAAAAAAAAAAGGAAAAATAAAATAAATTAAGAAAATTAAGATAAAATAAAAAAAACTAAAACTAAAATAAACCCCTATTCTGCCCCGCTTCCCCCTGCTCACCATCCCACACCGTCCTGTTTACTGGCCCTGGCATTTCCCTACACTGAGGCATAGAACCTTCAGAGGGCCAAGGGCCTCTCCTCCCATTGATGACCAACTTGCCCATCCTCTGCTCTACATATGCTGCTAGAGCCATTAGTCTCATCATGTGTACTCTTTGGTTGGTGTTTTAGTCCCTGGGAGCTCTTAGAGTACTAGTTAGTTCATTTTGTTGTTTGTCCTAAGGGGTGCAAACCTTTTAGCTCCTTGGGTCCTTTCTCTAGCTCCTTCATTGGGGACCCTGACCTCAGTCTAATGGATGGCTGTGAACCTCTAGTTCTGTATTAGTTGGGTACTGTCAGAGCCTCTTAGGAGACAGTTATATCAGGCTCATGTTATCCAGCACTTGCTGGCATCCACAATAGTGTCTAGATTTGATGATTGAATATAGGAAGGATTCCCAGGTGGAACAGTCTCTGACTTGTCCTTCCTTTAGTCTCTGCTCCATAGTTAGTCTCTACAACTCCTTCCATGGGTATTTTTGTTCCCACTTTTAAGAAGGAACGAAGTATCCACACTTCAGTCTTCCTTCTTCTTCAGTTTCTTATGGTTTGTGGTTTTACTTTGTGTATTCTGGTCTTCTGGGCTAATACCCACTTATCAGAGAATGCATACCATGTGTGTTCTTTTGTGATTGGGTTACCTCACTCAGGATCATATTCTCCAGATCCATCCATTTCCCCAAGAATTTCACAAATTTATTTTGGATCAAGGACCTCCACATAAACCAGATACACTGAAACTAATAGAAAAGAAAGTGGAGAAAGTGCAGAAATTTTCAGGGGAAAATTTCTTGAACAGAATACCAATAGCTTATGCTCTAAGATCAAGAATTGACATATGGGACCTCATAAAATTTCAAAGTTTCTGTAAGACAAAAGACACTGTCAATAGGACAAAATGGCAACCAACAAATTGGGAAAAGATCTTTACCAATCCTGTATCTGCTAGAGGGCTAATATCCAATATACACAAAGAACTCAAGAAGTTAGACTCCAGAGAAGCAAATAACCCTATTAAAAAATGGGATAGAGAGCTAAACAAAGAATTCTCAACTTACCAATACCGAATGGCTGAAAAGCACTTAAAGAAATATTCAACATCCTTAGTCATCAGCGAAATGCAAATCAAAACAACCCTGAGATTCCACCTCACACTAGTCAGAATGACTAGGATAAAAAACTCAGGTGACAGCAGATGCTGGTGAGGTTGTGGAGAAAAGAGGAACACTGCTTCATTGCTGGTGGAACTACAAGTTGGTACAAACACTCTAGAAATCAGTTTGGCGGTTCTTCTGGAAATTGGACATAGTTCTACCAGAGGACCCAGCTATTTCACTCCTGGGCATATTACCTAGAAGATGCTCCAACATGTTATAAGGACACATGTTTCACTATATTTTTAGATAGTAATGAAATTCACATTTATTTCAAACTAGTTTTATTTTCACACCTATCCTGCACAGTATTAATAGATATTAATCTTACCTTTTAATAAAAATCTGATATGCCTTTATTTGTATGACAAATTTATCTGAAGACTCATGAGTTGAATGTATGAATCTTATTTCCATAAAGGCATAATTGCTACCTGGTTAAATATATAATGTTTTTGCAATTATGTGTGGAATAGTAATATGATATTTAAGCAATTCTGTGAACCAGTTATTGTTTTTATTTGGAAATTTATCATGACATATTATTTTATGTAATGTTGACAAGCTGTGGACATACCATCACTATATTTAGTTGTCAATTTGACTACATCTGCAATTAAAACACAAATATGGGGGCAATAATAATGACAGGCTATTTTTTTAATTTGACTTAATTAATTAATTTGACTTAATTAATCTAATCTGGATCTTTGACTTAAGAAGACAGTTTCAGCAATCCCTTTCAAGCTGAGAAAAGATATACATTCAATCTGTTAAGCAGGAAGACACACCTCTAGTCTGGGCCTTAACTTCTGCTAGAAGCCTATATAAAGTGATAGAAGGAAGCCATGCTTTTTACCTACTTTTCCTTGTCTTGTTAGCAATTCTTTCCTAGAATTAAAGATTCCAGCATATACCAGCTAAAACATCCAGCCTCATGGACTGAGCAACTAAAGGCCTCTTGGAGTTTTGATCACAGATTATAGACAGATAGACAGACAGACAGACAGACAGACAGATAGATATAGACATAGACAGAATAAATTCTGTTACTCTAAAGACAGACAGATAGATATAGACAAAGAGAATAAATTCTGTTACTCTACTTAGTAAATGTCCTAATATTTCATCCAAACAGCATGAAATGTGCTACTTCTAATATTTTACCTCTTCCTACTACCTCTTTCTCCTAATCTTCCAATCAAAAGTACTATTAGAATACTATTTTAAGCCATGCATGGCTGGCAGACACCTGTAATCTCAGAACTTTGTGGGAAGGGAGATAGGTAGATAGATCTTTGACTTTGAAACCAGACTGGTCTACAAAGCAAGTTAGTGCCAGATATGTAGAAAAAAAAAGTCTGGAAAAGAAACAAAATCAACATAAAAATAAATACTATTTTAGTTTTTTTAAAGGTTTAAACAATTTGTAACAATAATTATAACAATTACATAGTAGTATACACTTAATAATCATTGGTATGTTGATTGGTTTTAGTCAACTTAATTTAAGCTAGAATAATCTATGAAAGAAAACCACAACTGAGAAAATGCTTCCATAAAATACACCTGTAGACAAGTCTGTGGGGTATATTCCTGATTGACAATAGATGGACTATGGTATATCCCATGTGTACATTGCTGGTCCAGGGTTGATGAGCAGGTGTAGGGGGAGGGAACAGGGGATTGTTTTTATTTTATTTTATTTTATTTTATTTTATTTTATTTTATTTTGGATGGGAATCTGGGAAAGGAGATATTGTAAATAAAGAAAACATCAAATAAAATAAAATAAAATAAAATAAAATGACTTTTTAAAAAAAAGAAAGAAATCAGGCTGAGCAACTCGTGGAAATCAAGCCTAAGATATACTGGTAAATTGGCACTGGGTGTTGGGACTGAATCTGCCTTTTTGCAATAGAAGTGCTTTTAACACTGAGCTCTCTGTGCAGTCCATACGTAGCTAAGAGCATATGGGTAGCTGCTTTGCTCAAGTTTTAAAATCAGCATTTCTATTCCTTTTACGTTTACTGTTCATAAAATTGATATTTAAACAATATCATTAGATGTAAGTAGAAAGGAACCTATTTTGGGTATGTGTCCAGGAATGCTATAGCTGGGTCTTGAGGTATACGAAATGGCAATTATCTGAGATACTGGCATATTGACTTTCTGCACAAGTTTGTACTCTCTGCAGCAAAGGAGGACTGTTCCCCTTGCTTCAAATTCTCACCAGCATGAACTGTCCTTTAGGTTTTGATTGTAGCCATTCTGACAGGTGTACGAAGGAATCTCAGAGTTATTTTGTTTTACATTTTCCTGATGGCTAAGGATGCTGAACATTCAAGTACTGCTTGGCCTTTATAAATTCCTCTGTTGAGAATTCTTTGTTGAGATCTGCATCTATTTTTAAATTGGATTATTCAGTTGATTTATATCTAGTTTCTTGACATATATATATATATATATAT
>JADRCD010218069.1:0-26304 GCA_019843815.1 Montemys delectorum | reverse complement strand
AAAAAAAAAAAAAAAAAAAAAAAAAAAAAAAAGTAAATAAATAAATAAATACTGGAACACAATAAATGCAGGACAGTTGTGTCAATAGCTTCAGCCAAATACCCATGACAACATGAGACTTCCTTCCTCAGCACTGGGCCCTGAACACCACAGCATTGCATGGCTGGGTCAAGACTGATTTCGATATCACCTTTCCTAGATGGTGACCTGGGTTCCAGTTTCAAATCATCATAAGCTGTCCTGAGGCAGAAATTCTTACAGCTAACATTAACAGAAAGCTCTGAAGACCATTTTGTTGTGGTGGTTTTTAGAAAGCCGTGTCCTTCGCTGGCAAGATGGATTTGCTGCTGATCCTAATGACCTGCTAAATTAGATCCCCAGAGCACTTGTGATAAAAGATAAGAACTGTCTCTCAGCCAGGCAGTGGTGGCACAAGCCTTTAATCCCAGCATTTGGGAGGCAGAGGCAGGCAGATTTCTGAGTTCGAGGCCAGCCTGGTCTACAGAGTGAGTTCCAGGACAGCCAGGGCTACACAGAGAAATCCTGTCTCGAAAAACAAACAAACAAAAACAAAAAAAGAACTGCCACTCATATGCTGTCCTCTGATCTCTTCTCATGCACCATGCACATGTCCACATACATGCATATCACTATACAGACACACACATACACACACGCATATCACTATACAGACACACAGAGACACATATTATAAATAATAAATATTTAAATACATAAGTAAGTAAGTATGAATGTATGTTTGGAAAGAGGAAACCCATGCCCATAGTTGGGGCTTCTTTGTCAGAACCTGAAAGTTTCTAAGTTCGTGAGCTGCATTGCCAGGGACATATCTTTAAAAAGGTGTCAATTCACACCTACAAGTCAGGACGTGAATGTCCACTTTCCCTTGCCTAAACTAGCTGTGTTTGTGTGGTATAGTTAATATTTCCCTTTATGAGTTGTAAGTTGCCTTTATGTAAACTGAGTTTTTAACATAGAAATCTTTTGGTTAAATACATGTAATTTTCATTTCAGATTTGGTTTTCAGTGGAAACATTCTTGGCACACATCTGTAATTTTAAAACTCAGGAGGCCAAAGTAGGAACAACATAGATTTCAGGCCATTCTTGGCTACACAGGAAGACCCTACCTGAGAAAAAAAAATTTTCAAAAAGTAAGTTTTAGCTGAAGAGATGGCTCATTGACTGAGCCACTTGCCACCCAAGCATTAGTACCTGAGGTCCAAGTCCCAGATTCTATACACAACCAGAAGCCACAGGGAGCTCATCTATGACCCTGGCTCTTCTAAGGTGAGATGGAAGCTGTAGATGGGAAATTCCCAGGAGCTCAGGCTAACTAGCCTTCCGTGGGCAGCAGGAAGTGTAAGAGAGACCTCGTCTCAAACTAAGCAGAAGGTTGGGACCAAAACCCAAGTTTATCCTCTGGTCCACATGTGTGCTTATGGCATGCATGTGCCAGCACTCACACACACCATAGCACACATCAATATACAATAATTAGTTAATGGATAGATTGAGAAGAAAATTTTTCTTGCAAAAATTAAATAAATGTTCACCCATACACCTATAGTTTTATTTAGGAAATTTATTCTAGTCTGAAGGCTGAGACAGGCTTCTAGCTTTTTTCTAGGGGTCCTCCATTTCAGGAACAAGCCACTTTTTAAAAAAACTTACTTTAGGGATGGTGAGGTGGCTCAGCGGAGAAGATCACCAACTGCTCTTCCAAAGGTCCTGAGTTCAAATCCCAGCAACCACATGGTCACTCACAACTATCCTTAATGAGATCTGACTTCCTCTTCTGGTGCGTCTGAAGACAGCTACAGTGTACTTATTTATAATAATAAATAAATCTTTTTTAAAGACTTTAAGTGGGACTTTGTATACTGATTTAAGTCTATCTAGTGTTCATCATTTCCTTTTTCTTCTTTCCTTTTTGCCCTTCAGGAGTGTTTCTCCCAGTAGCTGCCCAGCCCTGATGGCTTGTCCAACCCTGATGGCCCACTTGAAGGAGGCCCTTGATTCTTTACATTCTTCAATGTTCTCATACATCACCTAACAACATAGATCCTTCTGGTGCAACACATTGAGCAATTTCACCGTACTTCAGAATCCTTATGTAAATCAGGATATCTGGGAACATCACTAGAGAAAAGAAGAGAAGAGGGGAAGGGAGGGGAAAGGAGAGGAGAGGAGAGGAGAGAGAGAGAGAGAGAGAGAGAGAGAGAGAGAGAGAGAGAGAGAGAGAGGAGAGGGGGACTGGGCAAATGTGAGGAGAGGGAAAATGTAGTAATATTGGTAGAAGTGAAGAAAATGTGACTCGAAACTGGGTGGAAGACAAAGACATACAAAATGTTGAAAGTAAACTGGAACTATTACCTGCTTACATTTATTCACTTAGAACTTTTGCATTTATAAACTTACAAAAGCCTAAATGTTTCTAAGAGTTCATGACAGTTTTAGCCTATTTCCTTATCTTGAGCTTCTAGAATTAGATCTCAGAGAAAAGAGTTCGTCGGCTGGTTGCACTGTGGTAGTGTCTCTCTCAGTAGCTGTCCAGCCTGGTGGCTCTCTTGAAAGAGGCCCTGGCTCACTATGTCCCTGATTCTCTTCATTCTTCGATGGTGTCATACGCCACCTAATAACAGAGATGCTTTTAATGCAATACATTGGGCAAGTTCATCGTACTTCAGAGAGTCCTTACACAAACCAGGATATCTGGGGACATCTTTAGGCAGTGGAGTTTTCTGTGACCACCATGCTCACAGGATCTGTTATTATGCAACACATGACTACAAGTCTAACTTCTATAAAGTTCTGGCTGCTATGATGTCAAATTTGATATACTAATATTTTCTTTTCAGACCTTTGTCTACCTTTAAGAACTAGACAAGACCTTTGCTGAATTGCAGTTAGTTTTATATGCCCTTTCGATGTTATCTCTTCCATCCTGATTCCCCCTGATTCTTCAAACTATCCCCTTGAGCACATGTTTTAGACTTTTTAACAACATACGAAGTGTCTCTTCCTGGAATCTTTGTGAAATGGCTTATCATTCCTTCAAAGGTGAAACAGGCATTACCACAGCTTTACAGAATCCACCTGACTGACGCAGTACATTGGAGACTCTCATTCTATGTTTTAAATGCATTCTTGCTTTAAACAAGCGCATCTGAGGTTTAAAGCATCTAGGGTTGAATGCATCTGAGGCTGATCTATTTCACAGGGATAAGATGAACTCCTGGCTTGCCACGGCAAGGAAACCATTTGTAAAGGATTTTCAGAGCCAAGGATAAGGAAGGGGAAAGCGCCTTGGTAAAGAGAGGCATTCATGAATGGAGTGAGTCTCAGGGCTCCCGGAAAGAGGAGTCCTGTGTGCTGATGAGGAGCCACTGTATCTGTCAACCAGGCTTATGTCTGTAGTTATAAATAAGGTAATCTTGTCTTTGTCAAGGTCCATCTATTTCTCTATCCAGTCTATGCAGTATGTGCACACAATGGCAATGGATTCATGACACTAGCTACCTGTGGCTAATGTCCCTGAGGCCCTGTGAAGCCAGAGTCAGGTCTGTCCTTTCTATGCACAGGGCTCTGACCATGTCTCCCTCTCTCTCAAAATAACTGCCACCTCTCTTACTCTCTTACTCCTGCTTCTCTCCCTTGCCTCTTGCTCCCTTGCTCGCCCCTCCCCATCCCCTTCCCCCACCTCTCTCCACGTGGTCATGCCAGCCTCTACTTCTCTACTCTCTCCTTCTCTCTGCTCTTCTTTGCCTCTACTACCCTCTTAACTCCTCTCCCCATGCCCTGAATAAACTCTATTCTATACTAAAAATAAAAACAAAACAAAACAAAACTGTCAGACGTACTCCAGGCTGGGTGGAGGTGTCCTGCATACAAAGACCATGGTGGCCCCACTGCTAGAGCCAAGACCCTAAAAGGACAAAACAAGACAGGGAGTGGCAATCATAAAACCTTTGACCTACAATCTGTCCTGCCTGAAAAGTATGCTGGGACAGTGGTGACACAGAACTTGTGGCAATGACCAGCCAATGTCTGATTTGACTTCCGGCCTACTCCACAGGAAGGAACCCATACCCAAGACTGCTTGGGGAACCAAGAACCAGAGACAGCACATACCCCAGAGACTGAGGGTAAAAACAGATACTACTAGTTTTTTTTTAAAGTATCAATAAAGGCCTAATTCATGTGAAAGTATCAGCACCAGGCCCTCTGTGTGTGTGTGTGTGTGTGTGTGTGTGTGTGTGTGTGTGTGTGTAATAGCTATTAGCTTAGTGGTTTTATGGGACTCCTGACTGAGAATGAGTGGGTCTCTGACTCTTGTGCCTGCTTCTGGGGCTCTTTTCCTCCTACTGGTTTATCATGTCCAACTCCAATACAATACTTTTTGCTTCATCTTATACTTTGTTTTAGCATATCTGGTTCTTATCTCTTAGAAACCTGTTCTTTTCTAATGAGGGACAGAAAGGGAGTGAATCCCAAAGAGAAGTGGTCAGGAGAAAACTGGGAGGAATAGAAATTATAATCCAGATATATTGTATGAAAAAAGAAACTATCTTTAATAAAAGGGGGAAAATAAAAAAAAGAAAGAAAGAGATGCAGGGGAGGGAGATTCCTAGTTATTCTTATCTGATCAGATTCTCTTACTAGCTCCAGATTAAAAAGATCAGGAAAATGAGCAAGTTGTTGGTCCTGATCAAAGTCTACAAGGCTGCCTACCCAAGGCTAGGCACCTCTGGATTCTTAGATAGCTGCATCAGCTATCTAAGGCCATGTGTGGGCCTCCAAGGGAGAGAGAAATGGAATGAGGGAAGGAAGGAGAAGAAGAGAGACTGAACACTAGCACCTTCTCCAACTCGCTCTTTGCCATGTGCCTACTTACTTCTGAAGAGCTTGTCTTCTCTAAGTTTTCCCAGGATACAAAAAGTATTTTGGAGTACATCACACGTATCGCTTTACACTGTTATTATTCTTCTGGCAAATTCAATCACAGACAAAATACAAAACAGCCTGCCTTTTTTAACTCTGGCCACGCAATAAAGCAGAGGGGAGGTGCTGAGGGACTCTGTTGGGCTCTACTGGATGAAAAGTCTGTCTCCCTTTGAAACATAAACAGCAGAGCCCAAGGCCACGGTTATAAAAATAGATGGGGGAGTGTCAGCATCCAGTGACACAGTCTCCTCATTGCCCTGTCACTCTCTCATGCAAAGGGTATGACTGGATAAAAGACTTAGTGCACCTTCCCTCTCTGTTCCCCACAGGACTTGGCTCATCACTGGGAAGGGACAGCGATAGACCGTTAGCAGCCCTGGACGTTCCCTAAGGTCTGGACAGGTGAGCAATCTGTTATCTAACTTTTCACTATCAAAGCAACCCACACTCAGTTATTTCTTCACAGTGGTCCCCAGGGTGAAGAATTAACATCCCTACAAAAGGACCAAACCTGTAAGGTGTGTTCCACAAATCCAATGGGAGGAAGCACAGCTTTTTCTAACTCTTTCCCTGGACCAACGGAGATGAGCAAAGCTTTTGAGAAAACTACAGTGTAGCTGGGTCTGACTTTATGTTCCTCACTGAACCTTTAACTTCTGCCTAGGAAGTCTACTGGAAGGTGAATGTATAAAGCATCCAGTGGTTGAAATGTATCTTGACTTAGAATGAAACACTTTAAGCAAATATAATAAAAGAGCGAGAGAGAGAGCTGAGCCTCACACACCAGGGCCTGAGCTCCATCTCCAGAACCCACATTAAAAAAGCTGGGCATAGTGATGCGCATGAGTAATCCTAGCTCTGTGGAGGTGCAAACAGATCCTCTGGGCATCTGGACCAGTCTGGTCTTGAGAAGCAAAAGAAGATGGGCAATAAGAGATGCCAGTCAAAGCTGTCCTCCAGTCACCACACACCCACACACACACACACACACACACACACACACACACACACACGCACGCACGCACGCACACACACGTGCACTGTACATACTCAAACACAACACACACACAAGGGAGGGGAAGGGAAGAGGGAAAGGAGAGAGGAGAGAGCGTCCTCTGGATACCCAGCCCAGGCAGCTTCAGGGAGTTCAGCCAGGGGCTAATTTTCTATCACTTGTTCATCATCTATTTGGCATTGCTCCCCCTGCAATGATAATTTTAAAGCAAACAAAAAAGTCATGTCATTTTAACCCCCAAAGTGCAGAGTGCATCTTGTTTTATCTTTGTTTTAAATGACACATGCCTGTTCATGACAAAGTACTCCATCACCCAGCCCTCAAGGCTGTTGAACTCAGACAGGCCTGCCTGCCATGTACCTTCACCATCCCAGGAACCCCAAACTCTTGTTTCACAGTCTTCTCTGAATCACCCCTCATTCCAGGATCCTACTCTCGGGGGTAATGGTGTCTTAAGAGAGCTGTAAGCTCAGAAGCCAGACAGGTTAACAGTGGTTCTCGACTTTCCTAATGCTGTGACCTTTTAATACAGTTCCTCATGGTGTGGTGACCCACAATTATAAAATTGTTTTGATGCTACTTCAGAACTGTAATTTTACTACTGTTATGAATCGTCATGCAAATATCTGAGGGGGGTCATGACCCACAGGTTGAGAACTGCTGCATAAGAATCTGTGTTCCACATCTTCCTAACTCTGTGATCTTGAGAAAGATGGTTTCTCTTTCTATGCTTCAGTGAGTCATCATATAAAAGCCGGGCTAGTCAATAGGCTTACCTCACTAGGATACCACAGGGATTAAATATGTTAGAATGCAGTGATACATCCAGACAACGGAATATTACTCAGAACTAACAAAAATTGAGCTATCAAGGCTTCAAAAGACACAGAGGAAACCTAAATACACATTACTAAACAAACGAGGCTCATCTAAAAGGAACACATGACTTCAGTTGTGTAACAATCTAGAGAAGTTTAGGCAATAAAGAAGTGGATTCAGGGTGGCAGTGATGTCACTGTAAGTTCATCAGCTGTAACAAAGGCAGCACTGGGGAGCAGGAAGTAGAGGTGTTGAATGGGAGACTATGAGATATCTCAGAGCCTTCTGATCCTCTTTACTGAGGTACAGGTAATTACTCCACAAACAGTGGGAAGCACTTGAACAAGTGCCGTAGGCTCGCTCTTGCCACTCTTTCCTTAGCACGTGCACATTTCTCCACATTGACTCGCCAGGATAACCACAGCCTCACTGAGAGCCTTGTTACTGGGATAAAGTCCATGAGCAACAACAACAACAACAACAACAAAAACAAAAATCCTAGGGGGAAGAAAAGCTTATAACTCCTGGGTCACACTCCATCAAGCCAGAACAAGAACTCAAGGCAGGAGCCTGGAGGCAGGAGCTGATGCAGAGGCCATGGAGGAGTGCTGCTTACTGGCTTGCTTCCCATGGCTTGTTCCATTTGTTTCCTTACACAGTCCTGGACCATAAGCCCAGGAAAAGCATCACCCTTAGTGAGATGGGCCCACACACATCAATCACTAATCAAGAAACTGCCCTATTGGCTTGCCTACAGGCCAATCTGGCAAGGGGCGTTTTCTCAGTTGGGGTTCTCTCTTCTCAAGGAACTCCAGCTTGTGTCAAGTTGACATAAGACTAGAAGTACAACCCTGCAAGAGACTTTCATCATAGTCTGGGGTACAGTCTCGCCATAATCAAGGTAGCAGTACTGGGGGCCTCAGAAGTATTGCAACTGAGCAAGAAAAACATGGAGGTTTGGCAATAATTAGCCTTGTTTAGGATGGGGAAACATGAGAACCAAACTAATGGGCTAAAGACATGAGACTGGCTCAACCAGAGGCAGCACATGTGTATGTTGTCCTATAGAAAGGAGGCTAAACCTACGGTTCGTGGTGGAGGGCTGGCCCGGCATGCATAAAGCCCTGGGTTTGAGCACTAGCAATGTACACATATATACACATTTTATCTGTCTGTGTGTCTGTCTGTCTCTGTCTGTCTGTCTGTCTGTCCATCTCACTGCTATAAAAATTGTTTGCTCTAATTCATAAGAAAGAGGAAAGCTGGAGGAAATACAGAAACATGAGGCTGTGTATTATTTGTGTGAGAGTATACTTGTTAAAAGACCAAAGATAGGCATCAAAATATTGTCAGTTCTCAACAGAAATTATTTTGCTTTCTTTTTTGTGTTTTCATATTCCACTGGTTACATGATGAGCATGTACAACTCTCCAAAGCAAAGACTTGTTTGAAGGCGGGAGACACGATCACACACACGTTGCCATTCAGACACACAGAACGTAAAAACAGCCAAGTGTCAGAGAGAGGTTGTTGTTTCTAATTTCCTACTCTCAGAGCTCTGCCTTCACAAGATGACTTAGGTGGGTACTCTGGGCTATGAGGGGTTTTCAGGCTACACAGCGTTGGGCGTTACAGTCACTAAAATCTGAGGGCCACAAAGGTCACATAACAACAGAGCCTTTCCTCTCCCTGTTGACTAGAGAGCAGCAAGAAGCCCCAGGAGGAGAAATGGGGCCCCAGGGACAGGGATGCTCAGCAGCCACCCCCAGCAATCTGTAGGAGCAGGAGGCCAGCCATCAGCTGTGGTCCACAGGTGGCTGGGCCACTCCAGATTGCGGTGTACCAGTGGCCCTTGGCAGCACCGCTGGGTTTCACAAGCTATCTGTTAAGGAAGGGTGAGCCCTGACAGCAAGGCATGGCCGTAACTGATAGCAACCCAGCTGGGCAGGCCTGATCTACTTCCCGGATGAGTGTGTCTACGACAAAACACAAAGTGGAAGGTGGAGAAAGATAAGACAATAGGGAGAGCTGCCAGTCAAGCGTTTTTGTTTTTTTGTTTTTCTAGGCGGAGCAGATGGATCTGATGAGCAGCAACCAGGAGGCTGACACGGAGGGACAATTCACAACCCAGTGGATTTAGAAGTCAAGGCCAGGAGCTCTTCTTTCACCCCTTGTCTGTTACTAGAGGATCCAAGGCAGAGTGTGTTCCCTGGCCAGTGCCTTGCTAGGGTGAGGAGACTCTCTTACCCCAAGTAGGAGAGTGTTCTGTACCTTTGCCAAAACATCACAGAGGACTGCCTAGCTAGACCTTCCGGTTCATATGTGCTTGGATCAGGCAGTTAGGACAGTGACTTAACCTACCATTCATGCTGGCTGCCTCTGGGTCTATAGATCAAGAGGTATCTTTCAGCTCAGTGATGTCGAAGAGTGGGTTTGCTGGCTACATCAGCTTCCTACGCCTCGTATATACGAGGGAAGGGAAGCTGGTCTGCATGTGGAAAAAGCCAGCTCTATGGCTTGGTTGGGAGCAACCGGCTCTCTGAGTGACTGTCACCCATGGCCAGTCCTTATACTGGTCTGTCCATCGGCCTCAGAGTCAAATGGTCTTTAGCTCGTTTTTCTTCCAGATAGAATATAACCGCCCCCCCCCCCAAAGAAAATACTCTTTAAATTTTTCCAGGTGAGGCTGGAGAGACAGCTCAGTGGTTAAGAGCACTTGCTGCTCTTGCAGAAGACTCTGGTTCCATTCCCAGTACCCGAATGGATTGAGGGATTGGATGTACTCCTATGGGCCTAGGAGGGTCAAGCAACAGAAGAATATGGTTTGATCTCATAGACTCTAAATCCAGAGGAAGGGTTGGGAGTGTGTCAGGGGACGGATTCTGACTTAACTGATGTCCTTTTAAGAGAGTACCACCCCCAAGATCCACTCTAAGCTTCACTCTGTATATCTGTCTCAGCCTGAACTGGGAATGAGTGTGCAGTGCAGTCCTTTGTATGAGGATACAGGAGACATTGACCCCACCCTTCCTCCTCACTTGATGCCAGAAAGTTCTTGAGGCAAGCAGCAGCAGCCTGGCCTTTCATAAATGACTCTGGAGATGTTCCTGTACGTCCTTCTATGAGGGCATGCTAAAGGGTGGAAGACAGATGCTCACTGGGACCTCAGGCTCCTTAAGCAACATCCATGCTGCTCTGGCCTGTCACCTGCAGGCCTCTACTTACCTCCAAAGTGCCAGTCCAGACCTGCAGGGTTTTTCCTCTCCAGTGACCTATGTCTCTTTCAAATGCTAGGTCCAAGCCCCACGGAGCCTCCTCCCACTGCCCTGCTATCATCACGTTTATGTGAAAACCTGATGCCAATGCTTTGCAGTCAGTCTTTCGTTTGTGTGTTGGCTTCGCTCTGTAAAAGCTACGGTTGCAGAGGGAGTGGTAGTTAAGACTCCTGTCTCAACATGGGGTTACAAGAAAACTCGGGCATCCGGTCACCAGGAAAATAACCGTGAGTAGCGTGCCGAGTCCACAGCCATTCTCCTTGTGCTGTCACTATCAGAGAAGTAGATGAGCTGCTTGGAATCTTGGCTGGCTGTTCCAGAAAGCAGGTAGCTCTCTACTGAACAACACCCACAACTTGCATGCTCCACTGTGCAATTAGGCTTAGGGATTATATTGTTCAAACCCATATTTATCCACAAAAGAATTATAGCCCGGTCATTACTACAAATAGCAATTTGTATAGACAGTGTTCATTTCTATAAGTTAACAGAGGTAACACACATTATCTTTATAAATAATAACTACCCACACAGCACAAAGAAACCTATGAAATATTACAAAGCTGAAAGCCACATGACTACTCTTTCTGGGAAAAGAACAAACACATATAAACAAGCAAACAAAGAGTTGTTTTTCAGGTATGTATCTAACTCAACAGCTGATGTAAGATACTTGCCTTGGTCCAACATGATCCTAGTACTACAATGGCATCCCCCAGAGAGCCACTGAACAATACAAGAGAGGCCAGGAGTACCCAGCCTTACCTGGATCCTCACCTTCCTTGCCCTGACTATTTAGCTCTTTCCTATTCTGACTTTCCTATAAATGAGATTTCCTATAAATGACTATTTAGCCCCAACATCCATGTAGAAACCACCATGTAGCCCATCCTCACAGCCCTATGCTGGAAGGTGGAAACAGGCTGATTCCAGGAGTTCCCTTGTCATCCAGTCCAGCTGAAATGTTGGACATCTGGTTCAGTGAGGGAACCTATCTCAAAATATAAGATGGAGGAACCAGAGAGATGGCTCAGTGGGGCTGGCAGCCCGAGTTTAATCCCTGCAACTTAAATGGTGTAAGGAGAGAACCAACTCTCTGACCCTCGCATGGATGCGGTGGTATGTGCACGCACAGGTACACACACAAATAAATAAATAAATGAAAAAGAAACATATGGGCAATTCTCCATCAGAATGGAAAGACAGAGGCAACATGAGTCAATTTCCTATTTTTCCTATCTTGCTAATGGTATTAGTCTTTGTTGAATATACTAAGTAGCATTTCTTCATAGATACAGATAGACTTAGTAGAAGTCTTATAGAGAACTTTGTAGCCGTTTTGAAAAAAAAAAACTTTATTGTGAAGAACTTTCAAATAAAAGACTAACTTCTGAAGAATGACACCTAAAATTTATCTCTGCCCTCCATGAAGATTTGTGTACATGCATGGGCGCGCGCGCGCGCACACACACACACACACACACACACACACACACACACACACATATATGCAAATCCACCCCTCCTTTCCTTACCACACAAAACCTAAGGTGAAACACACACCAGGATTAGTGTAGAAAAGACTCCAGCCCCTCTGTCTCCTAGGGACCCATCGCAGCCTTCTTGGGTGGGGAGTTCTATTCTTAGCAAGAAAACAATTTTCTTTCAGGGGTTTAAGGTTTAAGCTCTGTCTTTTGTTTGTCTGTCTTCTTTTCTGGCTGTGCTTTATAGGATAGTCCTAACCAGGGGCCTCCATTCCCCAGCCTCCCCATTCAGTAAAGCGCATTCAAAAGGCAAGTAGGACTTTTATAAACATGACCCTGTTGGATAAGTCCCTCATTTTGCAGAGAAGGAAATTGAGTTGTTTACAGGACACCAAGGATGTGGATCACCCACGTGCCCTTGAAAGTGGCTAAGCCCACCATAAGCTTTTGTGGACACCGGTTGCTGGATGGTATGAGGCTTAGGGTCATACAGATAGCTCTAAGTGGCCTGTAAATCCAATACCATTCCTAAGGAAACATGAGGGGAGGGGGCTTCTGGTTTCCATACACAGCTTTCAAAGGCAGGTTGTTATTTCAAAAACCTGCAAAGCTTTGGTCAGTGTCTATGTCGCCCTGGCTTTTACCTGCTATACCTGTAGATGGGGTTTTCTCTAACAACACACTCCTCTCACAGCTACCTGCCCCCTGGCAGCTGATTCAATGTGTTAAGCCTATAATTTGCTTCTATAACTTGCTTCCAGACCTAGAAAGAAGCTTAGGGGACTCAAAGGCACTTAGCCTGGAGATAAGAAAGGCTATGACAGCAGCTGGGTAGGCCATTCTGTTGGAAGGGTGGGGAGACCTGGTGAGGCTCAAGTTCAGTGATGTTGACTAAGCTATGGGGGGGGGATTCTCTCTCACCCTACTGTGGTGGGGCTGCCTGGGTGGAGTGAGCTGATAGAAGCCTCTACTTTAGCTCTCTGAGGTAGTAGACAACCTGAGGAGGGACCTCAGTCCTGAGCAAGACCTCTAGGGCCCAGGCTAGATTGGCATCCGTATGTTCCATATGATAAAGGGAAGCTTGGGGAGGCCCTGTTCTAGGGTGGGGGTGGGGTCACTGGGGCTCTGAAGAACATCAGTTTATCATTCTGTCTCCACCCAACCCTAAGAGGTTCTCCAGAGACTGATAAACTCTGCATGTCATGTTTTCAAATAATTGTCCATTTGTTCCTGTTTACATAAGTGGTTAATGATCATACCTGAAAAATGTTGACAAGAGAAAAGAGTATTCTAAAGTTCCCCTAAGCCACACCAATCAAAATAACCTGTGTTCTAGATTCATTTGGTGCATTGCTTTAGGTATTTAAAATGGTATAGTACTAATTAGAATATAAGTATAATCTATGTTTTCTTACTTCATAGTACCACACAAGCTATCTTTGCTATTAAAAAAACTTTATAGACACAATTTTCTTTTGAGATAGGGCCTCACTATGTAGATCAGGCTGTCCTCAAGCACAGACCTGTTTGCTCCTGCCTTCTAAGTGCTGGGATTAAAGGCGTGCACCCCATGCCTGGCACTGTAATACAAGCTTACTAGTCTTCCTTTGATCCAGAGGAGGTGATACATTCTCTGTCATTTCTACAGTGTTAGATTATTTCAGTTTTACATGGTTACAAATAAGGTCATATTAACATACCATCTTTTACACCTTCAATTACTCCCTTAGAGGAAATCTCCAAGGTGGAGTTTGTCTACTTAAGGCACATAGACATGAATAAGAATGAAGTGTTTGGAGCTGGAGAGATGGCTCAGCAGTTAAGAGCACTGACTGCTCTTCCAGAGGACTTGGATTCAATTGCCAGCACCCCTATGGTGGGTCTTAACTGTCTATAACAGCAGCTCAGGAGACCACACACACACACACACACACACACACACACACACACACATGCAAGCAAAACACAAATGCACATAAAATGAAATAAATCATTAAAAAGGAATGAAATGTTTAATACTGCATATAGACAACTCAACATATCTTCTAGTTTTCTTCCTATAGGATGTATAATATATTCTCATTGTAAAACATTAAAATACAGACATAAAAATAATAGAAAGTGATTAATAATCCAACCATTGAAAAATGATTAACCCTTTCATATAAAGGCATCCCTTAGATTCAAGGTGGGTATGTGTAGAGCATTCACAAAACTCTGACTGCATATTCTATACAGTCTAAAGCTCAAGTCTCACAAAAAATGATGGTGTGTTTGCCATAAGCTAAGCTCACTGTCCTGTGAACAACAGATTTTCCCACCACATTTAATGCCATGGAAATACCATGTGAATGTCATAGTGTGTCCTTTAAGGGATAATAAGAAGAGATTGGTACATAGTGGATGTTGGCATTCTGTATAAACTCCACCCCCACAGATACCTGACAGCAGCCAGGTATGCACCTCCCCACAGTTACCTGGCAAAGGCCAGGTAGGCCTGGCCCTATAAAAGGGGCTGCTTGCCCCCTCCTCTCTCTCTTACTCCTGCTTCTCTCCCTTGCCTCTTGCCCCTTTGTTCCCCCTCTCTCCCTATTCCCTTCCCCCCCTCTCTCCATGTGATCATGGCCAGCCCCTACTTCTCTATTCTCCCCTTCTCTCTGCCTTTCTCTGCCTCTGCTACCCTCTTAACTCCCCACCCCATGCCCTAAATAAACTCTACTCTATACTATACTGGCTGTGTCTGGTCCCTCAGGGGGAAGGGATGCCTCAGCATGGGCCTGCCAGGGCACTCCCTCCCCCCACAGCTCACCAGAACATATTCGTATAGCTCTTTCTCTTTTCATGATCACAACAGTTGATACAAATACAATCCCCTACCCCTGCGCTTTCCACTCAAGGTTCATTGAATCCACAAGTATAAAATCTGTGGCTATAAAAACTTGACATAATGGTACCCTCTTCTTCCCCTGCTATCCTGGAATCATTCAGTATGTAAAAATTGTACTAACTTATTTTAATGTATTTCTCCACATCATTAAGAATGCTTCTAAAACATATTTTCCCTGTGTGTGTGGTGTATGTGTGTATGTGTGTGTAAGTCTGGATCTATGTGTGCAAGTCAGATTGAAATACAAATCTTCCCCCCCCCCCCCCCGTATGGCTCTCTACTAAGGCAGGGTCTCTCACTTAATCCCAAACAGAGCTCACCAATTCAGCTGGTCTAAGTAGCCAGCTATCTCCAGGTATCCCCTTTTCCCCTCCTGTGTGCTGGGATTCTAGGCTGGTGCACACACATGCACATAGGTGCTGTGTGTCTAAACTCCAGCCTTCAGGCTCGTGAAGGAAGAACTTTTACTAGGTAAGCCACCTCCACAGCCCCTTAATCATGATTTTAATCACTATGGAATGGTCCATTCTATGTCCCTTCCCTGTAGCTTTTGTTATAGAACTCCTTCTCAACCCTACTCCCAATTTCTCTCTACTGCACACTACTGCAAGTGCTAAAACAGCCCCTGCATTCATGATGAAGGGACTGTCATAGTGATTGTCACAGAATTACGGTTTTCTGGGAGTCTTCAAAGAAGCTGGTATCCTGAAGGAGAAGCCAGGTTTCACCCAGAGAAGGGGCAGACAGCGTATTTAGGCAGGGTGAGGGAGGTATACAAGAGAGTATAGTGGTCTCCCAGTAAGCACTCCAAGAGGGCATAATGACTTGTCACTCCAGAAAGGAAGGGTGGGGGACTCAGAGATCCAGTAAGGACCCTCGGGTTCAAATGTCAGAAATGCCACTTAAACTAGACTAATTCAAAGAGAGAAGAATTAATTTGTTTACAGGTTAACCAGAAGCCAATAGGCTGCTGGCTTCAGACTGGTTTAGATTCAGGACACAAATCATGCTCCCAGCAGCTCTCCTGAAGGCTCCCTGTCTGCAGTCCTCTGACTGAGATCCCTTCCCAGGCAGCCTCTCCTCAGGTGACAACAGACACCATCCAGCTGCTCCAGATGGCTATGGCCCCCTTCCTGCTTCATCCTGGTCCCAATAGCAACATGCATCCCATGCTGGACTAGACTAGCCACACTGTCAAGGTGGGTACATTTGCAAGAGGAGGAGCCCACAGGAACTAGGTGATGTCACCTGAGAACAGAGTTCTTCAAAGGAAAACTCCTTTGCTGTCATGAAACAGAGGGCTGGATGCTGGACAGACAAACATCCGGTGTGCTCACACCTCACGAAGCAAGATGGGATTAAGGACAGTTATTCTGAATCACTCCAGGCGTTGGTCACTCAAGAACACAGGACTAGGACGCATCAAGGTGGGCTTGCCTAGAGTTCTGGGGGGAATGTATGGGGTGTCGCCCGTGGTGCCACCTAGTGCTTCATGGTGCCACAGCAGAAAAGCAGAGGGGAAAGCGCCTGGTTGGAGACCTCTGCCCCCCCCCACCACCACCACCATTCCACATCCAGACTGGGTTGGCTGAAAAGCAAGGGATCCTTTCACAATAGTTTGATGGCAGTAGTGACAATTGGGAACACAAAGCTAAGATGTGAAAGCAGCTGTTAAGTATAGCTGGCATCCTGGAAGACGGAAGAAACCCAGTCTACATGATTCTGGAACTGCACTAGCTTCCCTGAGCAAAAACTAGGAGAGTTGGTTTCCATATCACGTGGACGTGCTCAGTGCAGGAGTGGGCCTTCCTCCTAGGGCGAGAGAGATCCTTGGCCTGATGGTATAGTCAGTCATTTGATGGCTCTAACTTCGAGACGTAATGGGAAGACCCCTTATGCTGGTGTGGGACCCAGCCATAACACTTCTGGATTTTAATGATACAACCTTATTCTACCTTGGAGGAGAAAGAAACCGACAGCCAAATGGTACAGAGACAATGGGGTCTTCTTCCTCCTTAGTGTCCCTTCTCTGGAGTTCTCCTGTATCCAGGCACCCTGATTCCACTTCCAGGAAGCCCAGTGCTCTCCCACTACTGCCTAGACCCTCAAACCTTCCTCCCCCACACAGTGTCTATGCTACACATATGGCTCTAACTTCCAGCCTTTGACACAGCTCCCTGTCAACAAAAGTCTAGACATAAGCTCACACGGGAACTCTGCTTTTAAGAAACGATCAGTTTCATTCTAA
Source organism: Montemys delectorum (assembly GCA_019843815.1). Classification (NCBI taxonomy): domain Eukaryota; kingdom Metazoa; phylum Chordata; class Mammalia; order Rodentia; family Muridae; genus Montemys; species Montemys delectorum. The sequence continues at coordinate 9,609 of JADRCD010218069.1, read as the reverse complement.
ACATCTCAAGTTCCACATTTCGCTTTCTGTGTGTTCATTTCTACGTAACTCTTGGGTTTCTTTTTTTTTTTTTTTTTAACTATGACTATTGTAAGTATGCATGATGGGGAGGGGCTGTGCCACTGTGTGCATAGGCAGACCATAGAACAACCTTGTGAAGTTTGTTCCCTTCTGCTTTTATAGGGATCCTGTTTCTTTCATTTAGAACATCAAAACTGTAACAGGGCTCCAGACCTTCATAGGCTGTGACTGTAACTGTGACCTGTAACAGACACTAAGAGGGTAGTGCCATTCGGACTGTAAAATTCGGCACACAGACAGAATCACCTGCCAAAACTAAAACAAAGACCTAGTCCATCAAAGTCCATAGTTCTGGGAAATCTCTAAATGTATGATCCTTGCTTTTTGGCTTCCGTAGTTCTTCTTCTGGCTAATTTTTCTTGTTAACTGAAGTGTGTCAACCCAGAACACTGGTTTTGTCCTGAAAAGTTCCCCCTGAGAAAGGCTTGGGACTATACTGGGATCCCAAACACCCAGTGTAGTCACTGACAGGCTAATAAAGACGTTCATTGACTTAAACTCATGTCCCAGCAGTCTCCTCTGATGGATACAGCAATGAGGACCACAGTGGGAATTTTATAATATAACCTTCTTTGTCAGGAAAGAATGTAAACAAGATCTTGTGTGTCCTCTAAGCCCAGGTTGGCTTTGTCTCAATGTGTAGCTCAAGATGACTTTGAACTCCTGATCCTCTTGCCTCTGCCTACTGAGTGCTAGGATGACAGCCGTGCACTACCAAGTTAACCTAATAGAACCTGAATCCTCCACAAATCTCAGATTTTCATCGATTAAAGAATAGTTGGGGGGGGGGGCTGGAGAGATGGCTCAGTGGTTAAGAGCACCGACTGCTCTTCTGAAGGTCCTGAGTTCAAATCCCAGCAACCACATGGTGGCTCACAACCACCTGTAATGAGATCTGACGCCCTCTTCTGGTGCATCTGAAGACAGCTACAGTGCACTTACATATAATAAATAAATCTTTAAAAAAAAAATAGTTGGTTAAAATCCATGTGCTCAAGGTCTAGTTGTGAATAAGTTTGATTATTTGCTAAAAGCACATAAGGAGGACGGCCACATGACAAGCCCTGGAATGGTCAGCAGGTAACAGATGTAAACAAACAGAGCCTGGATCCCTCAGGAGTAGCAGCGAGATCATGAGAAAGCGTCTACTGAGTGTCACACTGCACACTGTGTGAGGTCTTGTATTGCCTTTAGTTCTCTCCAGTGAGAATTTCTAGTTTCATTTTGGGGGAAAGAAGCCTGGGCACCAGCATGATGCTCAGCAGGTTTGATCCCTAGATAGAGCCCATGTAAAAGTGGCAGAAGAGCTACAACTCCATAAAGCCGTCTTCTGATCTCTAGGCACACACCATGGCATGCCTGCCCTTCCCCAACACGCACATGAGCATAATAGTACATTTTTAAAATAAGGACCTTAGGTCTAGAAAAAAAATAAATAAGACCTAAACCTCAAACCCAGACCAGCCTTCCCTCCTTCTGTCTACAAGCAAATAAGCTATGCACAATTATAACAAACAATTGAATTTTCAGTAGAGAAAGAGACATTCTTCTTTTGAGGACACACCCCTGCAAGAGTAGGGGGCACATTTTCTTTATGACTGGATCCAGGACGTAGAGCTAAACCTCCTAGCTTAGACCTGATGGGTCAAACACTAGGGACATTAGTGACTAGGTCTTCTCAGTACAGACTCGGCATCTGAGAGTAAACATGAAAGGAGGATTTGGAATGAAGGACCTAGAAAACTATTCAGTGCAGAAGTGGGATTACTTCCAACGGAGTGCCTTCACTGTATCTAAAAACTGTGTCCTGGCATTGATTTGGACCCCTGCACTCCTGTAACCATTGTTGTTGGCTTTCCTTGCTGAGCGGAGGTGCAGAGACACGGCGCCCTCTAGTGGCACATTTCAAGTCTCAGTGTATGGCTCAAAGAGAAGTTAAAGGCAACACACCAAAAAAGGCAAAGCTCGGAGTCAGTTGCGATGGGGTTCTGCATCCCAGCCTCTAGCCCCAGAACCCATCAAAGTACCTCAAAAGATGCCCCCATATCCCCAAAAATCCACATCCCTGAGCCTGGAATCCTCCCTCCACCACTTGGTCACCTTCCAGGCTTCCAGAAGAGCGTCTGAACGGCCTGCCTTGCTCTCCTGTTTTCATTCAGTGACAGCCAACTAATCAAACACAATTTCTCCAGGTATCTCTCTCTGAATACAGAGGGAGGCCAACAAAATCTCAGCATCCCTAGGAGCGCAGGAACAAATACATGCAGACCACAAAGTCCTGCCTGTGTCAACAAAGCCTGGGAAACAGGGCAACCTCAGCAATTGCTGATGTCTAAGGGAGAGGACATCTTGAGAACTCCATTGGGCTCAGATCTCCTCTCCACCTTGTACCACAGAGCATCCCATTTTGACTTTGCCCCAACCTTCTGAAAGCGGCAGGCTGCAGTGCAGGGCTTGAGAGTGGACAAAAAGAAAGGACACGGGTTTTGGTGCAGGATCCTAGGCGGTCAGGCCACAGGGTCAGAGACAAGAGAGAACCCACTAGATATCTCAGAGGAATTATGTGAATCAGCTCGGTGGTGAAGAGTTCTCTGGGGATACAATAGTCAGTAGTCAACCCACTCCTCAGGGTCATCACCTTTCAAGACCCCTGGAGCCAACCAACCAACCAACCAACCAACCATACATACATATTAATATATACTCAGTGCTTTTCCAAAGCATATATACCTAGGATAAACCTACAATGGAAATTATATTTTTAATTAAAGAATATATAGTCATTGAACACATAACATTATTCACCCACTTACTTAATGAGTGACTAAATTGTAGGAATCAAGCACAAACGCTTTCCAAGCAGTCCCCTACCCCCACCAGAGCTTAAATCTGAGGTGGTTTTGGTTATCTGTGGTTAACCACTGCCTGAAAATATCAAACGATAAATTCCAAAAACAATTCAGAAGTTTGAAGTTGCACACACCCTGAGTAGTACGGGGAGAACTTGCACCATCTGCTCTGTCTCACGCAGGACATGAGTCACCATTTTGTCCAAAATATCCATTCTGTGTACACTACCTTCCTGTAATAGAAGGTCATCTCGCTTAGCACATTGACCACTGTTGAGCTGCAGTATTTGTGTGAAAGAATCTTTATTGTACTCGATAACAGCCCCAAAGCATAGGAGAAGTAATGCTGGAAGTTTTATTCCGATATATAGTTCTGTTTTATTTTTAAGTAATACTAAACTCTTACTGTGCCTAATTTATAAATAACTTTATTATAGGTATATATGCTTTGGAAAAACACTTAGTATATATTAGTATGTATGTATGTATGTATGTATGTATGTATTGTCATATGGCAACAGAGAGCTCTGTTATAGTTAAAGACCAGAGATGGGGAGAGTATTTGCAATTCCTCTTGAACACTCAGGTCCATAAAACTCCCCTATTTTTTCTAGATTCCAAGACAGATTAAGAAATAAATTGTCTTTAAAAATGAATTCATTTACAGTTTGGATGTATGAGGAGAAAGAGGGCGTTTCCTCTCTGTGTCTGTAGAAATCTTATAATTTATAGAAAGCACACGACAAAGGCCAGGAGACACTGATGTCAGATCTTTGAGAGCAACAGAGCCTTTCTTGGCGCTGGTGAGCTTCACCCAGGGGACAAGGGTATCAGAGCAACACTGAGAAAATGTCTCTCAAGCTGATGAAGAATGAGGAACTCGGACAAAGAGCTGAACACAGTGAAAGTTCATTGAGATAAAAATGAGAAAAGCTCCTGAGAGTGGGAGGGGTCCCCAGAGAGGGTTTCCATTGAGCTGTGTCATCTAGAGACTTGTTATTGGACTTGTGGCAGACATTGAACAAAGACTGAGGTAATTTTTTTGAGACTGGTTATTTTCTGGGTATGTCACAGGCTGAAAAAGTGTGGGCTCACACATTCCTGTACGCCCTACTGTCTAACCAGGGACATAACCATGTGATTTTTACCCAGTCACAGGCATAGTCATATGCTGACTCCTTGTTTGTTCTTTTTCTCCCCCTTGGGTTCTTTTACTGGTCCTTAATTAAACTATGTTCTCTCTTTATTCCTTTATTATATGACTAGCTTGTAATTGGCCATGGGCCCTTGCCCTCACAAGGAGATGACTTCTACCCAATACACAGATTTGGCTGTGAAGCCACTTAAAAGGTCTTTTTATCAGCCTTCAGGTCACCTCTACTGGCTCCATCCTCTACATAGTGGGACACAAATGTCTCTCTTTAGAATTTAGAATGTCTCCTCTGTCCCACCAGGGTTCTAGCCCATTCTCCTTCAATATAGGATCACAGTCACATGGTCTCTTTTCAGTCCTACAGAAAACCTTCTCAGATTTTGTCCAGAGAAAGATCTGACTGCTGCTGGTTCTGAAAATGGAGGAAGGGCCATGGGCAGAACAAGAAATGCAGAAGCTATAATTTCCATAATCTCAATTTAATGTTTCCACCAATGTACTTGAAATTTACCTTGATTTATGGTATTCTGTGTTATATGCTGCTTCCACGCTGGTAGATTGAATTTGGGGTAACCTGAATCTGTTCCTGGGCCTCATATTCGGCTCCAGAATAAGCTATGTCTATATCCCCTTCGAGGTGAGAGTTGTGCTTTTGTGTGATAACACCAAGCCCCTAAGGTTAATATCCATCAAGAGAGATATGCTCCCTGCTCTTATAGGCCAAGGTATGCCATTTTATAACCATAAGATGGAACTGATCTGTTTGATGGCAAGTGTCTGTGCTATTAAAACATCTTAAACCCTCTACTCAAGTCACCTTTCCAGTTAATAACAATCATTAAATTATTATCTAGTTAGCTAATATAATCTTATTATATTATATAGATATATCTACATATAGATATATAGACATGAATAATATGTAGATAATGTAATATTATATTATCTAGTTAATATAATCATTGTAGTAGAAAACCCAGGCAAAGAGCAGGAAGAAACATGAAGCCTCTTGCCCCGATCTTGACAGCAGTGCTGAGAGGCAACAGACCCACTGGAGAGGAAGCAGGACTGTAAGCATTGTTTAGAAACACAACAAACAGCCTGGCAGGTCAGAAGGCCAGCCTCCTGTCCAGTAAGGAGGCAGGAAGCCAGCTGTACACACAGGGCTCTTCCCAGATGGGCTCAGCTTTGGGAGGGCCCACTAGAGACAGAACAGATGTTCTCTGGGTATAGGAGAAACTTTTACTCTGTTAAACCTGGCCCAGAAGGACGGTCACACCTGTCCCAGATCTGTCTCCCCAGCTTCTATGAGGTTAACTGAAAGCAGATGTGTTAAACTGACCATAGCAGTCTTTATGCTGCTAGCCATGAGGAGCCTCGGTTTCCCTATACGAAGCTTTGAGGGACTGCAGTTTTAGTGTCTGTGCTAGATCAAATTCATTATGAAATCACTTTCGCGATGATACAGACACCAGTGTCACTGGACTTAAGGTTCCAGCCTGTGTCACAAGCCAGGTTCGGGCACCTATCTTGGATAAGTAGATTAATCTAAATTAGTAGCAAAAGCAGAAGAGGGAGACTAATTCAATATGAGCACACGAGGAAGAGAGACAGAGAGGTCCGGCAGCTTTCCAAGTGCATCTTCCGGGTCCTGACCCAAGGTTACAGTTTAAGTGGAGGACCGGAGTGTCTTCTGCACATTGCTTTAAAAGTTTCAGAGAGAAGTTTCCTCTCTGGCGGGTCCAGGCTTTAATCTGTCTCTTCTTCCAGAACGAGAGTCCTGGGGAAACTGCAATTTCTTCCGGTCCATTGTTTGAACAGTCTGACAGAGAAACGGAAGCACACAGTGTCTCTTTAGAACATCTTCATCTCTGCCAGCCTGGATCTACCAGGGACATTTAGACAACCATACAACTCATGAGGCATTTTTTTTTTCTCCAAGGAAGTCTTCCTTGACAGCTCACACTAGAATGTTCTTGTCATGGGTTGGGTCGATTAGGGGCTCCTCCCAAGTCCATGTTCCCCTCCCCCAGTCTGTGAGTGTGACCTCACGGGAAACACAGTCCTTGCAGAAGTAACATGAGATAGACTCATACTGGATAAGAGAACTAAACCCCATATGATTAATGTCTTTATAAAAGGAGGTCAAGGTGCAGAGAACAAGAGGCTGCAGAATGTTCAGCTCTAGGGGAACATATATACCATAGTCTCTCCTTCAAAGGCTCAGGGATCATCATAGAAAAGAGGACTGAAAAAGAGTAAGAGCCAGGGACAGTAACTACGAGGAAAGAGCTGGACATCAGAGTGGCTGCACATATGAACTCACAGTGATGGTGACAACATGTAGAAGACCTGTGCAAACTCAAGCCAGACCAAATCCCAGTATGGAGAGGTGAGGTGGACACAGGGTTCAGTCTTTAACAGAGGGGCTATTGGCAATAATTGACTGCTAGGAAAAGGGTCACTTTGACCCAAGATTTGCTCTAAGAGTGCAGCACCTAATAAATTGACTCCACTCTAGGGGAAGGCTGCCCAATCAAGACTATTTGGGCAGCAAAAATTAACCTTGACAAAATTGGGTGTGAAAGGAAGGGGGATAGAGCTGGAAAGAGTTCGGTAATAGAAGGCAAGTATAATCAAAACACATTGTATGATACTTTAAAGTGTGTGTGTGTGTGTGTGTGTGTGTGTGTGTGTGTGTGTGTGTGTTATACATAAATGTCAAACAAAAGCTAAAAGTTGGGGAACACCCAAAATTGTTCTCTGACTCCCATAAACACACACACACACACACACACACACACACACACACACACACACACACGCACGCACTTGAACCCACACCTACAAACATGCACATAAATATACATGTACATATTTATACCCTTAGAGATACCAAGGACTACTGACAGTAGAAAAGACACAGCAGGGTCCTTCCTCTCTCACAATCTTTAGCAAATGCACAACCTCACTGGCACCTCGATTTAGAAGAATAGCACTGGAAGACCACAGCTCTCTGTCGCTTGAAACTATCCAGTTCAGGGTAAGTTACAGCAACTCTAAGAAGCGAACACACCTATACAGTGTCATCTTTCCCATATTTTCTTCCATCTTTCAAAATAACTGGCCGGGCGGTGGTGGCAGCACTTGGGAGGCAGAGGCAGGTGGATTTCTGAGGTCGAGGCCAACCTGGTCTACAGAGTGAGTTCCAGGACAGCCAGGGCTACATAGAGAAACCCTGTCTCAGAAAAAAAAAAAGAGTTTCAGCAAAATAACTGATACATATAAATTACTGGAAAATAATGTGTTATATACTGATGCTTACTAGTCTAAACAACTAATAGAGGTTCCCTTAGAAGAGTCTATATAATCTCAACCATTTATATAGTAAGAATTTTAAAGGACAGAATACGTTGAAGTAGCCTGGTTCTTAAGTAAGAGCATCTCACTGGCCACCTAGGTCAGTGTTTGAATGCCATCTGGCCTTAGATACATGGCATGGGACTTTCTACTGTGTAAATTATCTAAACTGGTGGGTTGGGTTTTTTTTGTTTTGTTTTGTTTTGTTTTTTTATAGCAGCAGACTGTCAACAAATAGCACCAAAGCAGGAAGCAGAAACACTCACTTTGGAATCCCTGAGTTCCCTTGGAATCTTGCACAAGTCTCTCCAATCTCCCCAGTTTCTAGGTTCCTTGACTGTTAAAGGAAGTGATAAGGGATGGGGCAGTTTCTTCTTCAGCTCTCATCTTCTGTGGTTTTATGATTCTGTTATAGATGAATAGTTCAAAGTTGGTGCACTCAGATCCCTATTCATAATTTATACCCTTAGGTCTAATCAACAATGGACTGGAAATATTTCCTATACAGTGCATCAATAGTAAATATGTACAGTTGTTCTTTTTCCTTGTCCCCTGATAATGAAGTATAGCAACTACATGCACAGATCTTATATCATAGTAGGTCTTAAAAGCAATTGAGAGATGAGTTAAAGTATTCATGAGGAATATGCAAATGCTTCTTACGAAGGGGACTTCAGCACATGTAGATTTTGATAACTGACGAAGTCCTGGAGCTAGTGCTGCACAGATCCTGAGGGACAAGTTATTTAACCTAAAGCACAAGAGCTTTGCTTTGATCACTGCTATGCACAGCAGCTCATTCTGCCACTGGCAACAGAAAATGCAATTCAGGGATGCAGACAGGGCATGCTGCTGGGTCCTTGATAGCTTCTACAGGAAGAATTTCAGTGTGAGACAGAACATTCGTCCAGTTAGCAGGAAAGGAAGAGCCAGTTAGAGAGACTCAAGTACAGGCATCAGGACAGGAATGCACCCTGGCATCACAAAGTAGAAGAAATTCCCAGGGTTCAGCTAGGGGGAAACAGAAGTCAGAACCAGCAGATGGGGTGGGGGAGGGCGCTTCCTTCCTTGTGTCTCCTCTACTTCCCAGCACGATATCCTATGTCAATTCCTCCTCATGGGCCTTGGATGCCTTAAACTTCAGGACTGACCATGGCTGACTATTAGCCTTTCTGAAGCCAGGCTGCTGAACTGGGACACCAACCTTGACTATCTAGGAACTGAAAGTCACCCACCTGATGGAAGAGAGGCAGAATGTGAGAAGGTAGGATCTGGAAGAATAGAAGGTCGTCACTCCATGGGATTCTGGACGAAATGATATAATTTTCTGATACAGTGGACTGTATAAACAATAAGGCATATCACAAATTGTTATGCCTACACTCAAAATCAACAGCCAAAATTAAAGATCTTTTTCCACATACAGAGCTTGAGGATCATGAATGCTAGCCAGTCACTGAACGACAAGACAGATGGGGCTAGAGAGACAGATCAGCAGTTAAGAGTCCTTGCTGCTCTTGCAGAAAAACCAGGTTTAGTCACCAGCACATACAGTGGCTCACAACTGTCTACAACTGAAGTTCCATGGACTCCAACACTCTCTTCTGACCTTTGTGGGCACCGTGGTGCATGTGATGCACGCATATGCATGCATGCAACACACTCATACACACTAAATAACATTTGTAAAATTATTATTTTGTGTATGTGAGTGTTTTGTTTTCATGAGTATCTGTGCACCACACCCATGCAGTGACCTTAGAAGCTATTAGGGGGAATTGGGTCCCCTGGAACTGTAGTTACAAACAGTTGTGAGCAACCATGTGGGTGCTGGGTGGTCCAAACCCAGGTAGGCTGGAAAAATCAGCTCATGATCTTAACCAGTGAGCCATAACACCTGCCCAAAATTCAACCTTTAAATGAAAAAAAAAAAAAAAAAGCAACTCAAGACAAAGTATGCATAGTTCCAGTTTAACATACCAGTCAAGGGTATAGCAGTATTCATCAACCAGATTATAAAAATTTTATGTACATACATATGAATGCATATGTATCTATCTGTTTGCTTGCTTGGTTGAGACAAGGTCTCCTGTAACCCAGGCTGGCCTTCAACTTGTTATGTAGCCAAGAGGCTGAGCTTGATCCCCGGTCCTCCTGCTTCATCCT
>JADRCD010218068.1:0-36985 GCA_019843815.1 Montemys delectorum | reverse complement strand
TTTCCTCTTACCTTGTCTGCCCACAAACTTTGCAATCCTTGCCCCCCCCACACACAGTTTGGGCTCAGCATGAAACTGGCACTCTCAGACCTTCTGTTATGATTGCTCCCACCAGGAACCGTAACCACCAAAATTGGTTGGTAAGTGGTTGGTGCTAGGAGGCAAGGGTGTCATTTACATCTATCGGATGAGTCTGTCCTGGTTCTGGCTCAAGTGCAGGCTGCCAGAGTGGGCACTCCTGCCCCTGCGATCACAGCCTAGTGTCTGAATGTCACCACCTTGGTCCCAGTAATCTCCCAGGTTACTGGGGGGACTACTCAGACTTGACTCCTTTTATAAGAAGAAATTACACAGATCTAGGACTCTGCAATGCACCCCAGGCATTCATAAGCCTTCTCCACGTCCATGTTCTGAGAGTGATGGACCAGACTTCAGGAAAGATTTTTGCCTGCATGGTACATGATAGAACGAAGCTGAGGCTGGAGACGATGAGGCCTTAAAGCTCCACGCTTTGTGGGCTTTCTGTACTTTGAGCTGTCTGTCTGTCTGTCTGTCTGTCTGTCCGTCTGTGTCTGTTTCTGTTTCCGTCTCTCTGTGTATGTTGCACATGGGCACTGCGCATGTGTGTACATTTGCAGAGGTATGGATGTCGTAGGGGTACGGAGGGGGAAGACTACCTTGGTGGTTGATCCTCGGGCATTCTGCATCTTTTGTTTGGAGGCAGGGTCTTTCATTCACCTGGATCCTTACAACACAGGTCAGGTTAGCTGGAGAGCGAGCTCCCAAGGATCCCACCAGCACTGGGATCATAGGTGTGCATCCCTGGGCTCACGCTTTCTCTTTTCCATAGGTTCTTAGGATCTGAACTCGGGCCATCTACCTGCCCCTGTCCCTGTAGTGCTGGGGATAAAGGTGTGCGTCACTCAACTTATACATAATTTTGTTTTAGTTTTAAGAAGTAGAAGGGAATTTGGACATAGAAAAACTCAGGAAGCAGAACCACAGAGGTCCTAGCACCCAAGAGTCACCAAGGATTCCTGACCACTATCAGGATCCAGAAGTAGTGCCAGGCACTGTATCTGTGATCTATGCAGGAGCACCCTCACTTGACACCCAGAAGAACAGGGTAGTCCAGCCTCCAACCACCCCAGAAGATGTAGTTCCAATGCTTTCAGCCCTCCAGTTGTGGCATGGTCTGGGGCAGCCCCTGAAGGCTGTAAAAAGCTGCTGCTTTGCTCCAGTGACTTGAGTACCAGGCTAAGGAGCCAGCATTCCAGGGGGCATGCAGCCGGCCGGGGAGCCAGTGCGGCACCACTGGGGGAGTGACTTAGCTCTTCTCAGCTGTGAAATTGATCGGCAGTCATTAAGTTCCAGTGATCGCCTCCCACACAGCCCCCTAGTGACCATAAAGAGTTAAATGCAGCTTCTCATAATGCCCCTTGGCTCTCTGGGCAGCAGTTTGCTGGGAAGGGAGGGAGGGCTCTGGCAGAGGAGGGGGCTGGAACCGGTTAGTCACAGCATTTGCTGCCTGGCCTTGGGCACACAGGCCTCTAGTGCCTGTCATGCCAAGGAAACACACTCTTTGGATTAGGCCATTTCCCAGTTAAAAGGGTCTCAGCGGGGCCATAGCTCAGTTGGTCGAACACCTACATAGCATGCAGAAGGTCTTTGGCTCAATCCCCGGCACCTTATGAATGGATATGGCGGTATGCACCTATAATTCCAGCACTAGGGAAGTAGGCATAGGCATGTTGGAAGCTCAAGGTCATCCTCAGCTACACAGAGAGTTTGAGGTTAGCCTGGGCTACATGAGACTCTCTCAGAAAATGTGGTTCACTGGAAATCCTTTAGCTTTGTCTTGCTAACATATTTTCCAAATTAGTATAAATTCAGTAAGTTCTTGATTTGAAAAGGCTGCCTGTCAGGTGGGCTAGGATGCTGTGTGAGTGTTAAAGGTATTTATCCCTTCACACACACCCCCTCAACCCCAGGCATGCAGCAGGTGCTGCAGTCCCTTGTGGTGTGACGTGATGTGATGCTGGGTGGGATAGGCAATCTCCAAGAGACTCAGAGGCTCCCATGGAATGAGGGTCTTTGTACTTGCAGAACCATGAAGGTTCACCTCAACAATAGATGACGAGGAGTATGACTCTCCTGTGGAAATCTCCTGTGGCTGAGGCCAGAGATGTTGGGTACCTGGGGGTGGACAGTTGTAAAGGGGCCCTTTGAAAGTCAGCTCTCTCCTTCTACCATGTGGATCCAGGAAACAGACCTTGGGTCATCAGGCTTGCCTGCAGGCGCCTTTCCCACCGAGATCTCTCACTGGCATATATAGAAACATTTTAATAACATACTTACAACAATCTAGTGGGCAAGCTCCAGTCACCTATTGGGGTGAATAACGTTTTCTTTGAAGCAGGTCTGAGGCTTGAGAATGGTAGGTGAATGGATCACCTACCTCTGCAAAGGCAAGACTGACTCCTGTCTTTTGAGACTTGGTTCTCTGTGAGTTTTCTTTGTTTAGACATCTAACCCCTGCTTATACAAGATTCAGTATTAGGAGGAGCTGGGGGGAGGGTGTTAGAGAATTCTAGAGTATCCTTGTAATACATACCTCTTCCTCTTTCTCTCTCCTTCTCCCTCTCCCCCTCTCTCTTTCCCCTCTCTCTAATCGCACCATCGAGAAGACAGTTAATCCATGGGTGCTGTTTGTTGCAGTTTGAAATGATATTTAAGTTCTAGGTCGCTTGTCTTTTAGATTGCTCACAGTTTTAATCACTTCGAAACCATCTGTCTCCTCTTATTACACAGTGTTTCCTTCCTGCTGTGCTTTGTGGCGGTGGCTCCCAAGGCGCATGCGTTAAAGGCTTCACCCTCAAGGTGGCACTGTTGAGAGTTAGTGGAACCTCTGTGAGGCAGAGCCTAGTGAGAAGTCTTTAGGCTATGGTGGAAGCTGGGGGTGGGTCTGGGTGGAGTGAGGGGGATGCTCCTTGATGGAACCACAGGCTCTTTGATTTTCAGTTTTCTTACGGCTGGTTTGTGGCACTTTCCTTGTTACAAAAGCACAAGGACTACTAATCGATAATTGATCCTTCACTAATGGATCCTTCGTCTAGGAGCCCATGGGAGGGGCGGGGCTGCTGTCTTTGTTACTCTTCTCATTGCTGTCACAAAATGCCCGAAAGGGAGGGCTTTACTTTGGCTCACTGTTTGAAGACCTACACCCCTTTGTGGTGGAGAAGCCATGGCAGCAGAAGCACAGGGCCGCTGGCATATGGTGCCCACAGTCAGGAAGCAGAGAGGGAAGAAGGCTTGTCCTGATCGCACGTTCTCTTCATCGTTCACCCGGGTCCTCAGCCCATAGCATGGACTGTGAACATTTAGGACGACCGCATGCTTTAATGTCCTCAGTCTAGAAACTGAAAACACATGACCAGTGATTTGAAATCCCTTCAAGTTGACAGAAATGGGAAGAGCCAAGAGCCTACAGTCTGAAACGAGATGGGAGGAGCATCGTGGGACACATTGCAAGGAAGAAAATGAGGTACCTCAAGAAAGAAACCCTTTCTCCGGAGAGGGAACAGGTTTGATGTGCCACAGGTAGGCAGGGCAGGACGGCAGGAGCAGAGAGATACATTCTCATTAATTCAGACACTGTTTCCAGTAACTGAGAAGCAAAGGCAGATTCTGGACATTGAAATACACCCAAATGACACTAGGACTCTTGGAAGAGCTGGGCAGGAGCTGCCCTCCAGCTGAGGACAGAGAGATGCCTTCTCTTCCAGGAGGTTTTGTGATCCGCATCTTACATGGCTTATATGAATTCAAGCCTGCTGAAGAATGCTCTTGATAGATAGCTGGCCCCTCTCTAATTGGAGACAAAAGTCAAAGGTTACTGAACAGCTAAAAATAAATATTTTTTTCTTAGTTCTGGCAGATATCTGACCCTTTCACAACTTGCTTTTCGTTAGTAATCTTTCATACTGTATGTGCCAGCAAGCCCTACTGTAACCATGACAACACATAGGAGAGGGGTTACTTGGGAGTCAAAGGGTTATTCCCACTCATGGTTCAGAGGTATTGGTTAAGGCCAGCAGTCCCTGCTGCTTCTGAGCTGTACTGAAGCAAAGCATCATGGGAGGTAGGCAGGGCAGGACAGTGAGTTCACCTCACGTGTGTGAGTTACTGTCTTATCACTGTAAATAACATCTGGCAAGAGTAACTAAGGCAGGAGAGGGTTACTTGGCTCATGGTTCGAGGGGACAGTCCATCATGTGGGTGGAGAGTGTGGGGCAGGAGCCCAAGGTAGCTGATCATGTTGTAGTCACCATCGGAAGCGAGAGAGGAGTAGGTGGCAATGCTCAGCCCACTGTGTCTTCTCTTCCCCCTTTTTATTAAGTCTAGTACCTCAATCCATGGGATGGTGCCATGCACATTCAGGGTACACTTTCCCTCCTCACCCCCACCCCTTTGTAAACAGCCTCCCAGACCTGTCCAAAGGCGTACCTTACCTAGGTGACTCCAAATCCATGCACACTGGCAGTGAAGGCCAAGACCACACTCCAGCATCCAGGAACCAGAGAAACAGGGAGTGTGTCTGGGTCAGCTGGATTCCTCCTCTCCATCTTTTATTGTACCCAAGCCCCCAGACTGCAGGCTATTGCCATGGGTCTTTCCCTTGTGGCTAATCTCTGCAGATGTCCTCCCAGACACCCCCAGAAACGTGTTCTCGCTCATGTCTCAATGAAAACAAGCCCATGGCAGCCTGAAGCAGTGTGTGTATCCATCCATTGGCTCCAGCCATGGTGTACCACTGGCTTATTACTACAGGCACACCAAGAAGCTCTTCCTACCCCTCAAAACAAATATTTTATAGATTATCTTTTACAGTAAATGATAATAACAGTTCAGATCTTGAATATTGCCTTTGGGTTAAAAATGGTTCTATTTCGTTTCCATATTATCTCATTTGATAGATAATGATAATAGTTTCCATCCTAATGAAGGCTGCCTAGTCCTTGTGGATGAGTGTATGGCTGTCACTGGGGCTTTGCTTGGGTCCCAGTTGTTAATGAGCACTTAGCATGCTTGAGGAGGAATGGGTTGAAGATTATCTAATGTATTATCATAATGTTTAGCATACTGGAATAGAGATGGAGAGAAATAATTAGACGTGGCCAATGTAGATGAAAGCCAAGTCCTTTGTTCCTGATGAAGAATAAAGGGCTCAGAATAATGATAATCACACAAAGGACTCTTGAAGTCCATTTATGGCCACAACAGAAGAGTCTTTGGTATTTTTCAAATATAGAAATAAAGATCGGACCATCATTGAGGCTATATGGCTGTCTTAGAATTTTACTGCTGTGAAGAGACACCATGACCAAGGCAACTCTTGTAAGGACAACATTGAATTGGGGCTGGCTTACAGGTTCAGAGAGGTTCAGTCCATTATCATCAAGGCGGGAACATGGCAGTGTCCAGGCAGGCATGGTGCAGGACGAGCTGAGAGTTCTACATCTTCATCTGAAGGCTGCTAGCAGAATATTGACTTCCAGGCAGCTAGGATGAGGGTCTTAAAGCCCACAGGGCCATGCCTACTCCAATAAGGCCACACCTTCTAATAGTGCCACTGCCTGGGCCAAGCATATACAACCATCACAAGGTGTCGAAAACGGAATCTCAGGCTGGAGAGATGTTTTGGTCAATAAACACCGAGTTGCCCCCAATGATACTATTTTATGGAACCACAGGACATTACTGAAACCAGGAAAATGATATTTGTACAACACTATGAACTGGACCAGAGAAGGACCAACCTGTTTTCATGTTTCTTCATGCATTTCCTTATAGTCTGTGTGGCAGTAGCTTTCCTAGTCCCCACTGTGAGGATGAGGAGACTGAGGACAGAGAAGTCCATGCCCACCCTAAGAGTATGTAGCTAATAAGAAGCAGAATTCTGATACAGACCCAGAATTGACTCCAGATCTGAGGCTCTTAGCTTCCTAATTCACAGCCCACAAATTCAGACACAGCACTCCATGGAAGCAGAGACCAGAGCTTCCCACAGCAATTTTCTGCTACTAGGATGTCGCTGCATAATCCGTGTTTGTGTCTGTGGACTGAACATGTAATGAGGGTTGATGGGGGAGACTGGACTGGGCGGGGCAGGGCCAGCCTTGCCTTGCTTTCCTTGCTGTCCAGAACTTGTTCTGAAGTCCAAATCCTGATAATGAGCCTACCCTTCTAGCCCTTGCTACTGACGGTAGAGCTGGGAAAAACTGAATCCATCTTTCTAAGGAGCTCAGGCAAGTGCAAAACACCCACAGTGGCCAATCCACATACCTTTGTGTTGGGAACCTCTCTAGTTTCTTCATTTTTCCTCCCTTTGGTCTGCTATGATCTAAAGACACAACCCATGAGCAAATAAGAGGAGGTAGTGGGCCATTCTTAATGGTGCCTGTAGGGGACAGGGTCTCATGTAGCCCAGGCTAGGCTCAAATTCTATGGTCAAAGATGACCTTGAACTTTCAACTCTATCGCCTTCACATTCCAAGTGCTGATGTTATGGGTGTGCACCACACGCCTGGTTTCTGTTGTTCTAGGGCTCGAACCCAGGGCTTCACAATGATACAAAAGCACTCTGCCAACTGAGCTGCATCCTAGCCCCCAAAACCTAATTTTTGTTCACCTGTGATTGATCAGGTCCTGTGCTCAGCACCCAGGCTTTAGGATTTGACAGGAATTGACTGGCTCTCAGGGAAGCTCGCATAGGATGGGGATGGGGCAGGAGTGTGGTTTGTAGAGAGGAAAAGCTTTTAGATATGGGCTCCAATCTCAGTGCCCTTTTCTTTAACCATCTAATTCACATCAAGCGAGTCTCTTAACCTCTCCAGTCCTCAATTTTCTCATCTCTGGAGTGAGGATAAGAACACCCACAGTGCAGATCCACTGTGATAAATAAAAGAAGACAGACATAAAACACCACAGACTGGATGATTCCACTTGCACGTGACGCTCAGAAAAGACAAAATAGGGAAAGATGGAGCGGAGAAGAGTTGCTCAGGGCTGAGAACAGTGACTCTCATGGGGGTGTCTTTCTGAGATGATGGAATGTTATATAATTGCCATGGGATGATGGCCTCAATTTTGTCCATTTTCTTAAAGTCATGGAATTATATTGTACACTGGGAATGAGTGGTTTCTAAGATTCGTCAATTAGACCTTGTCTTAGTTAGGGTTTTACTGCTGTGAACAGACACCATGACCAAGGCAACCCTTATAAGGATAACATTTAATTGAGGCTGGCTTACAGGCTCAGAAGTCCAGTCCATTATTATCAAGGCAGGAGCATGGCAGCATCCAGGAAGGCAAGGTACAGGAGGAGCTGAGAGTTCTACATCTTCATCTAAAGGCTGCTAGCAGAAGACTGACTTCCAGGCAGCTACGATGGTGGTCTTAAAGCCCACACCCACAGTGCCATACCTACTCCAACAAGGTCACACCTCCTCCAACAAGGCTATACCTCCTAACAGTGCCACTCCCTGGGCCAAGCATATACAAACCATCACATACCTCAATAAAAGGTTTTTTTAATAAATAATGTGAGCCACTCCAAGGTTCAGGTGAGATGGTAAATAGTTATTATGGAAGACAGGCCCGAACATGAGACATATGCATATTGTCAGGATTTTTAAAAAATGGAAGTTATGTCAGTGTGGTGGCTCCATGGGTCAGAGCACTCTCTGCCTAAGCCTGATCAATACCCAGATCTTAAGATGGAAGGAGAGAACCATCTTTTCAAAGTTGCCCTCTGACCTCTCCATGTCCACACAGTGGCATCTGCCACTACCCCCAACATAAAATAAATAATGTTAAAGATGGAAGTCGGTCACAACTGGGGCATCTGTGTCCTTCCGCCTAGAGCCCAGAGAGCAGCAAGGAAGAGGGGAGAGAAAGGTCATAAGGGCCTGGACCAGATAGAATGTTTCCGATGTGCTGTCCTTCTGAGTAAGACATGGCTGTCACACTCATGAGCTCACAGCAGCTGTCATGTGAAGGACCAGCCTGACCCCATGTTAAGATTAGAAGCCACCTTGTTACAAAGTCAAGATAAGTTTGTCTCTATTTACTGCAGAACTCTGGTTTGATGGGTTTTAACCTGTTCCTGGAATTTGACATGTTCCACACCCTATTAAATCTCACCATATCCTGGATTCTGTCCTGAGAAGATGAAGTGAAGTTCTGCTGAACAAATTTTGAGGTGTTCGGCGAAGATGATCGAATAATTTTGTGTGCTGTCTACTCCTGTGATTTTGCCTGCCAAACCCGTACATTATCAAATTCATCTCAAAATCCTGTCTGTACCTTTTTCTCCTAAAAGAAGAGGCCTGAAAAAAATCACCCCCACTGCTCAAATCCCACTTTGGAGAGTCAGTCTTACGCATCAGAGAGCTGTTGGCAGTCTTATGCATGTGAGAGCTATGCACACTTGATGGCTGGAGGAGGAGAAGGGAGAATGGGTTTCCTTCTGTGCTGTGGCCTGTGGTAGGTTACCCATGCTCCAGTGGATGGTACCCTACACCCATGAACATACAAGCAGCATAGTTTGGACTCAGTAAGTTGTGAAAAGGGAGGAGAAGAGAAGGATGGAGAGGAAGAAGAAGAGAAGAAGGAGACAAAGGTAGTGTTGGGAAGAGGTTGTGATGGCGAGGTCCAAGATGAGTGGGTAGATGTGATCTTACCCTGCATTCATGGATGGGATTACTAAATCATGTGTGTTGCTGGGGAGAATGTATCCTAGGATGCTGGCTTGGCAGCCTTCCATACAGTACTGTAGTCTTTCTCAAACACTCATCAGAAATTTCTTGAAGGGAGGCCTTGGTCTTGGCTCCAAGGGTTTCCCTAGCATCCCACAAGAATGCCTGCTTTTAGCCATGGCAAATTGTATTGCTGCCAAGAAGAACTTGGGAATTGGTACCAAAATATTGTCTTAAAATTTGCTAGAAGGCATTAGCAAGGTGCCAAATTAGAGCTTGAGTAGCTGTTGTCCTAGAAAGCACAAAGGTCCTAAGGTGAATTCGGAGTTCAACATTGCTTTCCTCTGAGGCTTTTACTAATTCCAAAATGGCCTCCAGAAGTCCATGCTAATTCCAAAATAGCCCCCGGAGTCGTTGCTAATTCCAATATGGCAGCCAAGAGTCTAAGAAACTGAAAAAAATGTCCTGTCCTGTCCCTTATGTTGCTCCGAGAATAATGGATCTCAAGACTTACAAAGTAGAAGGAGGCCCTTGTAAATACTGATGTGTACAGCCGGGACCCGAGGGACTACACTCTGCACATAAGGCTGAACTAGAAACAAATCATTTTTTATAAAAATAAAGCCTAGCATCAGATCTGCCCCAAACCTGACTGGATTAATGTGACCAAACTCCCGGATGCCTGCCAGAAGAGAAAATTAAGTTCTCCCTAGAGAGAGGTGACATCACTAAGCAACTCCAATTGTCTCCTCTAATTTTAGGAATTTAATAAAAATTTACCAGATGTATTAGGAGACAAAATCATATGACTAAAAACCAGGAAAGGAAAAGAAGAAACCCAAACACCCCCCCCCCTTACAAAAACAGACCCTGAGGAGAGCCAGATATTTAATTCACCAAATACAGACATTTTGACTTACCATGATTTAATCCACTTTGAATTCTTATGTCCTGGGATTTGCCAGAATTGGGAGCTATCTCCCAGTGGGTTCAATTTAGTTTTTGTTTTGTTTTTAATAACCAATGTTTTGAGATAAAATAGATGGCACCTATTTAAAATATATTGCTTGGTAGATAGGTCTGTATGAATGCCACAGCAGTGGACATACAGCCCCCTAAAGTTCTCATTCTTTCTACCCTGTGTCCCTTTACCCTTCTGAAACCATGAGCCATCTGGCTTCCTTCTAGAAGCACACAGAAACAAATAGATGAAGTAATTTTTTTCTGTGGTATCTGGCTTCTGTCTCTTGGTCCTGTATGCCTTATTGGTGGGTTCTCATCTTAGATGTTTCTAGTTTATTGTGAGACATTAAATCACTATGAGCTATGCAAAAGATTTCACAAGAAGATGGAGACTTGGCACAGAGATCAGGGACTCATGCAAAATGGACTCTCTAACAATCACAATGGCCATAACAGAAGCTGGTAATAAGACACGGGTTTGATTACAGACTGATCAGTAAACTGGAAGGGAGGTTGGAAGAAAACATCCACATTGAAGCAGAGAGTGGAAGGTTATGGAAAATGCTGTAGATTTTCTACAAGATGCTCGGGGGCAGTTTGGGTAGGACAAACTTGTGTTTGAGATTCCAGGGGCCAAAAGGAGGCAAAGCAAAATCTGAAGAGACAATGACTGAGAATTTCTGAGAGTGGGCTTCAAGAACTATAGAAGGGTCTGAGTTTGGATCTCAGGCACCCATGTAAATGCCAGGTGGTTGTGGCATTGAGTCTGCAATGCCAAGACATGAGGAAGCCTGGGCAGGTTGGCTACCTCAACTAGGTGAACCGCTGAGCTCTGGGTTCATGACAGTAGCTAAGGTGGAGAGTAGTTGAGACATTTGATGCCAACCTCTGCCCTCCACATGCATATAACACATACATGTTCACCCACATGCTCATCGCACATGTATGAGGAAATAAACAGAAAAGATGAACCTTGAACTTCAGTGTAAATACAAAGGCAACCACACAGAGGCAAATGATTCAGGCTGGTAGTGCTGCTGGCCTTCAAACAATTCCTCAGTCAAGTATGGCCCCTGGCCCATGCTCAGTGTTTGTATGTTTGAATGGATGGATGGATGGATGGATGGATGGATGGATGGATGGATGGATGAGAAATGAATGACAAACAAGGAAGGAGAAGAAAAAGACCCTTGAATCGGAAGGGTGTGGCACTGGTTGCTCCTTAAGGGGCTGGTGGGCTTGCCCCAGCAGTTGAGGGAATAAAGGAAACTAGAAAGGACATTGTATTTCATTGAACTGAGATACAATGTTTCTAAAGATTTCATCCAACCCCCTGGTGCCAGGAACCTGGGTTGGCAACCTTGTTGTTCTGAGGTGGGACAGTGGCCCTCTCCAGCTAGTCTTTAATAGTGGGGTGTTCTGGGAGTGGGGTCCTGTAATTCGGAAGGAGGTTGCCTTCTTTAGGCAGGGACAGGAGCTAATAGGGTATATTCAGGTGAGATCGTTAGCTCTCTGATAGTACCCTCACATAAAGTAAAAGAAAAGGGACCCTCAACATCCCAAGTCCCAGGCCTTTGAAGTTATGTATTTCTTAAGTATAGAGATAAAGTAACCTAAATTGTTTCACCACAGGAATGAAGGCTTTCTGTGGGAAGCGAAGGCTGAAAGTTCCCTTACCTCTTCTAATTTGACTCTCTCTCTCTCTCTCTCTCTCTCTCTCTCTCTCTCTCTCTCTCTGTGTGTGTGTGTGTGTGTGTGTGTGTGTGTGTTTGTGTGTGTGTGTGTGTGTGTGCATAAAAGAGCAAGAGAGAGCAAGCATATGCAGGTCAAAGGACAACCTTGGTATCTGTCTTCTCCTCTCATCTTGTTTGAGACACGGCCTCATGCTCACTGCTGTATAGCCAGATGGCCTGTGAACGTCAAGGATTCTTTTGTCTCTATCTCTATCCATTCTGAGCTGAGAACTGAACCCCAGGGTCTTGTGCTTGCTCCGCTAAATCCCCAGCCCCAAGCTCGAATGTCTCCACAGGAGTGCTGGAGTTATAGACATGCATGCTCCTCTATCTGACTGTACACAGGTTCTGAGGATCTGCAGCTGGATCCTCACATTTACACAGCAAATGCTTTTATCCACTAAACCATCTCTCTTATGCCTATTCTCATTTAACTGATTTCCATCCCTCCTCTTTCTCCCAAATTCATCCGTTTACTGAGTCACCATTTAAAAACATTTTAATTAACTGTACTGGGTAGTACAAGTTCCCTCTCTTTAAATCTTGCCTGTGATACCCGCTGTGTAACAAATTGCAGTCACACTTTGTTTGATAGCAAGGGTATGTTCTGAGACACGTGGCATTAAGCAATTGTGTTGTTGCTGAAACACTGTAGAGTGTATGTACTCACACTAAGGTCTGTGATGTCAGCACATGACGTCATTTCACGAGACTACTGTCAGATATCCAATGTCGACCTAAATGTCATTAAGCAATGTAATTGTACCTCATTTTAATGGCTTAAAACAACGACAAGGGACTGGGGATATAGCTTAGGGTAGACCACTTGCCTAGCATGTGAGGAGCCCAAGATTCAATCCCTAGCACTGATAGAAACCAAAAATAAAAATATGTGAGTATTTGTTACCCCTGAAGGTCTATGGGTTATGAATTTTAGGGTGGAGTAGCTGGGTAGCTTCGATACTGCTCTCTCATGGAGATGCCATCTGGATGTGGGCTGGGTTGTGTTCTCATCTGAAAGCCTGGCCAACATGGAAGGGTGTACTTCCAAGATGTCCTCCCATGGCTGGCAATCGGTGTTGAGATTTGACCTCTGTCCCTCTGCTCATGAGTCTCCTGAGGGGTCACTTGTGTTTCGTTGGGACACAAAAGCTCGGAGGACAGAAGAACAAGTCCCTGGCTCTCCTTATTGACTTAGCTTTCTCCAGCCAGTTCTGTTCCAAGGTGGATAGAGTCAGGAGCCTAGTCAGCTGACTGAAGACAAGCCATGGATAGGTGGACATTGGGTACAGGAAGCACAGGAAGGCACATGACACTGGGAACCAGGGACTGTCCGTTCCCAGGTCCCTTGAGTCATTGGCAGGACTGAACCCCTGTATCTGTGCTGCTTCATATCCAAGTGATCAAAACAGCAGTTCTAATATAGTTGTTCTCAACCTTCCTGATGCTGCGACTCTTTAATACACTTCCTCATGTTGCTGTGACCCCCAACCATAAAGTTATTTTCGTTGCTGCTATGTAACTATAATTTTGCTAGTTATGAACTGTAATGCAAATATCTGTGTTTTCCAGTAGTTTTAGGTGACTCCTTGAAAGGGCCGTGTGAACCCCAAGGGGGTCACAACCCACAAGTTAAGAACCGCTGTTCTGGATGAAGGGATATCAGTGTCTATGTGTATAAATAGAAAGGGGACACACCTTCTTGGCTCTCGTATATGTCTCATAGGAAAGAGTGGGCACATATGCTTGTTCTTGTAGCCATAGTGGGGGAGAACACCACAGGGCTGAGAGGGCTGAGCATCCTCTGCCCCAGCACAAAGAATGAAAGCCAGGTTTCTGGAAGGTAGAAAATGTCAGGTATTTTTCTTAAGCGTGATGTTGCCTTAAATGTGTATGCATTTGGTAATCACTGAGTATCAAATTCAAATTCAAACCAGGTCTCTCTTCATCAGGAAAAGATGTCAAGAACGGTGCAGGGGGCCAGCGTAGGAGGATGGGATGACACACTCTTTCTTCATTCACATATTAATGGAGAGATAATGCTTTGAGAATATTGAAGTAAATTTCAGAGCGTCGCTGACATTTCCAGAATAAACATTAGTTAAACACTTTAGGCATGAGCGTCAGAATTATTTCATGGGTGTAAATTAAAAGGCGGCCCTATAATGCTGATTCTGTTTGCTCTCTCTAAGTTTCTACTGTCGAATGCACCAAAGTATGGTGGGAAAATATGAAGGGACCTTTCTCCGAATGCAGATGTCAACAGCCCAGCCTTTTATCTTCTGGTAGGATACTTTTCCAACCAGATCAATCACTTATTCTTAATGGCGATATTAAATTCACATTTTATTAGGTAATGAGCTAGAATTCTGTGTAGCCCACCCAGGGAGATAGCAGCAGAGGTCTGAACATCTTCCCTTGAACCCTGACTGGCACAGTCGATTCTTAATTATTCACTGATCTGCTTTCTCAGCTCTTATCCTTAGAGTGAGTTTTCACAATTATCTTTTAAAATTACAAAGAGGAATGTATGAGCAGGCCTGGTGGCACTGGCCCAACATCCTGGTGACTCAGGAGGATCATGAGTTCAATCCTGAGCAGCTTGATCAGACCAGGTTTAAGAATAGAAAGTAGAAAGAGGGGAGCTAGAAGGGGCCACTGGCAGGGTGTTTACCGCTCCACCAGGGACCCAGGTTTGGTTCTTGGCACAGAGAGTTGGTGGCTCACAGCTGCTAGAAGACCTAGCTCCAGGGTCTTTTCTGCCCTCATTTCTATGTGGGCATACTCACACACACACACACACACACACACACACACACACACACACACACACACGCACACTCTCTCTCTCTCTCTCTCACACACACACACACACACACTCACACACACCACACATACACATGCCTCACACATATACACACACATCACACACATGCTATGCATACACACACACACCACACACATATCACACACTCACTACACTATACACATGCTACACATATACTCATACACACATACCACACACATTCATTCTCTCTCTCTCATACACACACACATTCTCTCTCACATACACATACTCACATGACACACACACACTCACACACATACTCACACACACACTCTCTCTCACACATATACACTTACACACACTCCTCTGACATATACACACTTATACATACATTCTCTCTCACACACATTCACTCTCTCACACACATACTCACACACTCAACCCCACACACACACCACACACCATGCGCGTGCACACACACACACTCATTCTCTCTCTCACATACACTCACACACACTCTCTCATAAACACACACACTCATACACACGCTCTCTCATACTCACATACACACACTCACACACACTCACACACACACACACACACTACCCTTTCTGGGAAACACAGTTGTTCAGTAGATTTTCATGTTCTCTGATTCTTACATTCTCTGTCCTTTCTTCCCTAAAGATATATAAACTTTTCCTAAACATTATTTAGATTGCTTTGATTGAGATGAAAAGCCCTTCCTGAGTCTGGGTGACCTCATCCTTCAGCCTGGACTCCCAACTGAATAAAAATGAGACAGTGAGCTGAGCACCAGTGTCCATCTCTCTCTGCTTCCAGACTGTGGACATCACTGTGACATGCTGCAGCTGCCTCACGATCCTGCTGTAGCCACACCCTCCCCGTGTGATGAACCCCAAACAAACCCTTTTTCCCTTAGCTTTGACTAGGTGTTTTATCACAGTACCAAGTCAAGTGGATGTGCTATGGTAGAACTGTCTACCAACCAGGTTTCGTCCACCATTGCCTCAAGGTTGTATGGACAAAGACTGTCCTTAACCTACAATGGTTTGACTCAAGGTTCTTGCTTCAGGATGCTCCAGTGAATGATGATGTTTTCCCAGACTAGTGAGTGAGGTGTGATACAATGCTCTATTGAGACATTGGCCATCAGCAGCAACCCGAAGCTCTCGGGTAATTACAATGACACATCTTAATAACCAGCGCTCTATGGTCGCTGTGTGCAGGAGGCTAAGTGTGATAAATGTGGCCTTGGTTCAAGACTGGCTTATCAGGACAGAACCCCATTGTAAGCTATGGAACTTCTAGATGTCTGAGCATGATACCGGTTGTCCCAGCTTGGGCTAGAAGACAGCTGGAGACAGGGGCTAGGTGCTAGTTTAAGAGGGCAGGTCCCAGGATAGTGAGAGTAAAGGAGAAGGGAGAGAGAAGCAGGGGAAGGCAGCGTGTGTCCAACTCTGTCCTCCGTGCATCCTTGTGAGCCACACAGACACAGGGCATGCAGTTGCTTGGCCACATGGGATTTGTCAGGACAGGCAGTGCAGGAAGCCAAGCCTCAGGAACAGTACATTGAAGAGGGGAGGAGAGGGAAACTGTCCCGCTCTTTCCTGGTTTCCAGAGGTCAAGTCCATCACAGCAGGAGCATTACATGATGGTCATATCATCTAGCTCGTTGGACAACTGCTCATAGAGACCAGATCCAGAGCTCCGCAGCTGAGGGTTTCTCTTAAGTCCAGTGTGAAGTGTCCCAGAGACTCTGATTGGCCTCTACCATCAGAGCCCTGTGGACCAGGTGGAGTTGTGCAGTAGGTGGGAGACAGTGTGCTGTGGATGGCACAGTGATTGTCAGAGAGACCGGGGGCCAGTGAGTGATATCTGGGGAGCCACACTCTTAAAGATGCATTCCTAGATGCTGGCTGGGATCTGGGGGTGTGCACACACGTAAGTTCAGTAGGTTCCCAGCAACTGCTGTCCAGGAATGTTATTCTGATCTGGGGCCCCGGGTGCGGAGCCTGGGATGGTTTCTGCACCTTCGCTGACTACGCACCCGCAGTCTTGCCTGAGCTTTGCCAGCCCTTGGGTGGAACTTCTTTCCCTAAGCCGCGGTAGTGTTTTAGAGAGAGAACGCACAGTAGTGCTTGGGTGCCGGCTGCTGGTATTTTTTGCTCTGAGTTTCCTATTTACATCTCTAAGAGTTGGCTATAGTTTCTGCTCCATAGTAAGTCTCCAGTTTGCTTTCTCATGCTGTTCAAAGTATTTAAGCATCATCCTGAAAAAAAAAAAAAAAAAGACAACACACATTGAAAAGACGTAATGTTTCCTTCCACACCCAAATCTCTGCATATGTGTGTCTGTGTATTTCCATAGCCTCTGTTATTCAAAATACATATGTATGAGAGGGTAGAAACTGAACATGGAATGCTGTGTGTTTGTGTGAGTGTGTGTATGTGTGTCCTCTCCCCCAATGCAATCATTTTTAAGGGCTGTGTAGTGTCTCATCATAACAAATCCTGTGTGTGAGTCAACCATGTCCCCGTTGTATGCTGTTCTGGCTGCTTTCTTAATTTGGGGACATTCTAACCGGTTCTGTGATTGTGCGAGCTATAAGCACAGCTCCTGGGCTCCGTGAGCATCTGTGGCTGTTCCCTTAGGTGGCACTTTTTAGAAGAATCGTTTCTGTGTCACGGAGTGTGCATATTTAGAAGGGAATTGAATTATTTTCCCAAATTATGCTATGAAAATCGTGCTGATTTATTCTCCCTAGAAGCTAAAAGTCTTCCTGCCTGGGAGGCTAATGTCATAGCAAGAACACAAGGGGAGAAAATAAAGCTTAAGCTAACTATGGAAAGAGTTATCTAGCCTCTAGGACTCAACTTGGTGAATCTGGGCAATTCATGTCCCCCAGAGCCTTGGATTTCCAATTTGCACAAAAGACATATCAGATTAGCTCAGAATTTGGCAAGCTTTGTCCATAACAGGCTATATAAAAATATTTTGGGGTTTTGTTTTATCCATAATGAGCTATATAACAATCATTTTTGGGTTTTGTGGGCTCAGGAGGAGTAGTTTTCAGCTGGGAACAGATTCCTGCTCCCAGTAGCTAGGAGCATTTGAGGTTGCCACCATTCAGGGTAGAGCATTGCGGCAAAACTGTGGCCAGAGCCTGGGCTGCTGTTCAGCATCCTCCAAGGAAGAGCATAGTCTCTGCCACACGGATGTCTCCAGCCCCAAGCATCAGCTGTGGTTCAGTGGAGAAGCTTTGCCTTGTGGTCCATCTCAGCCACACTGCCTCTGCGCATACCTATAATGCTTGGCTATAGAGTTCAAGTAGCCTGGGCTACTTGAGACCTTGTTCCCCTAAAACAAACCCACAACAGAGAATTGATTGCAGTTTGCTGCACTACACAAAGGTACCTCGGTTAATACAGAAGAGAGCTGAAGCAGCAAAGTGCCAGGAAGAACTTGATTTGGGGGCTGGGGACCGGCTATCGGTGGCAGGGGTACAGCAGCAGAGTTCTGGTCTAGTATACACAAAGCCCTGAATTTGATCTGCAGTACAACACCAGCAGGATATGGACATGCTCACCAGTAGTCCCCAACACTTAGGTGGCAGAAACAGGAAGGTCATGAATTCAAGATCATCCTCAGCTATCTAGAGACTTTGAAGCTAACCTGGACTACTTGGTGAATTTGAGGCCAGCCTGGGCTACTTGAGACCCTATCTCTACAACAGTAAAACAAACAATAAAAATAGCAATGACTTGATTTGTTGGCCCAGAAACGTGAATGTCATGTAGTTTTCACACTGCAAAAATAGTTTTCTTTTTCTAATGTTTCATCCTGATCATTTGCTTTTACTTCTGCAGCCCCAGGTAGCAGCTCGTATTCTTAGCTCCATTGTACAGAGCCACAAACTGAGGCTCTGAAAGGGAAAACACCTGTTTCTGGTTATAAACCAGAGAGCAGAGGTGAGCCAAGAAGTTCACCCATTGCTACCCCAACAGTCCGCACCCATCATCTGCTGGCACTGGTTCCCAGGCATGGTTGAGTTGACCCCACAGGGGATCAGTTCCTGTGGGTCAAGCTTCTGAGCAGAGGACTGGCAGGTGGCTGAACACTGGGGAGAAGCTGTCACTAACATGTCAGTGGTCTTGGGGACAGCCTTGCCGGCCATGCGTCTGGCTGTGCCCTCCTCTCTCAGAAGGGCACCAGTGGCATTAGAAGCCCCATTGCCTCCTGTCATATCTGTCTGTCAGGCTGGGAGCCACAGAAACCCTGGTCTAACCTCCTGTCAATGAAACGACAGTGGGGTCACCCACTGCCCATCAATCACTTCTCTCTGCTCAGTCTCCTCTCCCGTGGATGCCAGTCAGGAACTGGAGCTCCAGTCCAGACAGTGCCCAGCTTGACCCGAGTCTCTCTTTGGAGGGTCTCCCATTGAGGAGAAAGCTGAGGCTCTGGGTCCCAGCCTGGGGTTAGGAGGGTGTGCTAGCCCATAGGATCAAGGGTGGCCATACTTCACTCTACAGGCTCCTCATCTGGAGTCTGTTCTGCTTACCCGTTGTTCTTGATGGGCTTCCCAGAAAACTTCAGGCACCTTCCTGTCTCTGCCTCTCCGGTACTAGGTTTACACCCATGGACCACAGTGCCTGGCTAACGTGGGTGCCGGGGAGTCAAACTCAGGCCCTCATGCTTGCATGGCCATCTCCCCGGTTCCATATATCCAATATATGCATTTGCAGAGAGAATGTTTAATTTTCCCTCATCTGCATCTGTGCGAAAGTCAGGAAAACCAGTGAGATCAGGATCCCTGTTTCTCTTCTCTCCCTGTCTGCTTTGTTCCTCTTATGTGTGGGCATCTGGACTTCACATTTCCCATCTAGGTCATGCCAGTCAGATCCTGCCCAGGGAAGTATAGTTTGGCTGTGACTCCCAAACACAGACTTAGCACATGCCCAGCAGTGTACTCCCGGCCGGCAAAGGCAGGGTGACTTATTCATTCATCAGCAGATGAATGGGTCAATGGTGTGGGTGTGTCTGTGTGTGTCTGTGTGTGGTTGTGTGGTGTCCACACGTGCAATAGAATAGTATTCAGCCACACACACACACACACACACATACACACACACACACACACACACACACACACACACATACACACACACAAGAACAATGTACTTAAATGTGTGTTACAACACGGATGAATCTCAGAAGTATGGTGTTAAGTGCCCGGAGTGATGGCTCAGTGCTCAAGAGTACCAGTTGCTCTTGCAGAGAACAAGGGTTTGATTTTTTAGCAGCCATGTGCCAGCTCACAAACATCTGTAACTCCATCCAGTTCTTGGGATCTGATTCCCGCGTCTGGCTTCTGCGGGCACTGGGCATGGAAGCGGTGTACAGAGATCCATGCAGCAAAACATTCATACACATCTCAAGACAAAACAAGACAACGCTTTGCTAACTGAAAGCAGCAAGACACACAAGTGTCCACATGTATGCGAGTCCATTTGAGGGGAGTATCAAGCAGAATCAACCCTGAGTGCAGACGGCAAATAGGACCTTACCAGCAGACGGTCTAGAGGATGTTGAACGGGCACCCGTATCTATGAGAGTGATGTGAGTGCAGAACTGGGCAGATGCTGCAGCTTCCTGGAGGTTTGGGGGCAGGCTTTGTCCTCACCTCTGAGTGCTGTTTGGGCCACAGAAACCCTGGACTATCCGCTTTTGCCTGAAGCTACTTGTTCCCACACCTCCCGAGCCTTCACATCTGCTCCCCACGGCCCCCACTTGTGTCTTGGTCCTTTGTGTTCCTGAGGCCATTGGCATAAGGCCACACACTGACCTTGTTGTAAAGACTCTGTTTGAAAATATCGTCACATTTGGAGGCTCAAAGCATGGATTTTTGTTTTTGTGGGGTTCACTATTCATCCCAGTATATTAGGCCCCAGTGTGAACTTTTGATTCTAGAGGAGGAAACATGGGGAAGGGTATAGTGGTATATGCCCTCCATTCCAGTTACTCTGGAAGCCATGCTCAAAGCTATCCTGGGCTACAGAGTGAGTTGGAGGCTACCCTAGGCTACAAGTTTGTGGTCAGCCTGGGTAACTTAGCAAGATTATCTCAAACTACTTAAGGAGAAGCTGAGGATAGCTAAATGGTAGAGAATCTGTCTAGCATGTTCAGAGCCTTGGGTTCAATTGTTAGTAACACACACAGATACAAGTTAGCCCTCTGTCAATAGGGTCTTGATTCTGGAAGACTGAATGAAGGAAGCCAGCTCAGCCCAACTCTGAGCCCCACCCCGGGGGAGGGGGCAGTTAGATTAGGGCGGATTCACAAACTGTCCATTCCTTATCTAGTTCATTTACAGGCTGAGTAGATGGACACAGAAAGGTCTGGATTTGGGGGCTGTTATTTGGCTCAGTGGGTAGAAGTGCTTGTCGCCAAGGCTGGGGACCTGAGTTCAATCCCCAAGACCCACCTGGTGTAAAGAGAGAACTGAATCCTGAAAGTTGGCCTCTGACCACACACACACACACACACACACACACACACACACACACACGAGAAAGAAAGAAACAAATGTAATAAAAAATTTAAAAAACACTATGAAGCAACTGCTGGGTGTCTGCTACCATTATAAGCGCACAGTTGCTCCGATACGGAAACAGTCCGGTGAAGGCCACGGAGCTTAACCAAGAACTTGCCCAAAGCTTATAAAGCCCCAAGTTACAGAACCACGTGCCTGACTCCAGAGTCTTTCTTTGTCTGACCTTAGGGTTTTCAGTTTAAATCCATATACAGCAGATAAGTACGTCAACTGTCAGAGGTGCGGAGATTCAGCCAGAGGCCTGTCTGCCAGTCACCTGGTTCCCTGCAAATACAGGAGTCCCCACCCCTGAACAATTTTCTTCATAGGGAAGTCGTGAGAGAAGTTGCAGGTGCAGACGCTGCCCCTCCCCCGGGGTGGGGCTCCGAGTTGGGCTGAGCTGGCTTCCTTCATTCAGTCTTCCAAAATCAAGACCCTATTGACAGAGGGCTAAGCCACAGGCGCGCTGCCTGCCAGGTAAGAGGTGCAGATCAGCCTCGTGAATGCAGAGGGGTGAACTTCCTCCTCCTCCACATAAATGGGAACGATCCTGGGGAATGGAGGCATCATTAGGGTGCCCTCCTTCCAACAGGGATGCAGACAGGCAGGTGAGGGTGGAGGGGTGCAGCCCAGGGCACATTCAGAGCCAGACTCTGTTGAGAACAAGGCAGGTGTTTCTGAAAACCTCTCTGATTGCACCCGTACCCCTCTGTCAGGCCCACACCCCTGCCTCTCCCCGGCCCACGTGGCTTTTGACAACCTGGGGAGATTATACCTTCCAGTCTGCTTTGCTGAGTCTGAGGAACCTGGATGCCTTTTCTCCTCTATTCACTGCAATCAGGTGGGTTTTGAGCACCAGCCCTTGAGAAGCCTTTACCAGCCCACACCCATCTTTCAAAATGAGCTAAGGTTGCCTGTTTGTGCCCTCACTTACTGGGCTGAGTCGTGACATCTGGGAAGGATGCTTTCTCTGAGAACTTGCGGGGGGGGGTGGTTTGGGGGCCTTTACGAAGACAATGAGCTACTTGGTCAAGATCCCAAAGCTGCTTGACCACATAGGGGAGGCTCCTGTGAATAGCAGACATGGCACTGTGGTACTCAGGGTTGCTCCAGGCAGGAGTAAATACAGTGGGCTTCTTGTAATAGGTCCATAGTCCTCACAGTCTTCTAGCTGTCTCTCTCCATTGAACCCACTCTTGCTAAGCCTCAGGTACCAGACTGACAGGTCTGACATCCAAGGAGGTCTGTGCCGTGTTCCCTATTCTTCCTGTGCAGTGGTCCTCAGGTAGGATGGACTGCAGTGGTCTTTGGAGGTGGTGGGGGTTTTTTTGTTTGTTTGTTTTTTGTTTTTTTGGTTTTTTTTGTCTGTCCTAGGGTAAGGCTGCTTCTGGGAGACCATGGGTAGACATGTCAACTGCTCAATGTTCTGCAGTGCACAGCATGGCTGAGTGGTCCCGCCCCAAATGTCACTAGTGCTCAAGCAGAGAAACTGATGTGGAGCAGTGGATCTCTGGGACTGGTCCCAAGGAGAGCTAGCTGCATGGAAATCCTGCAGAACTTTTTAGATAATTACATTCTTGGTTCTCAGCCCACAGGCCACTCTGGGGAAGGGGGGGGGTCCAGCAGGGGGTGATGTGTGGCAGGTGAGGTTGGATGCAGTGCAGGTGTGCATGGTGCGCATGGAAAAGTCAGGAGGTAACCCTAGGTGCTGCCCCTCGGGTACCTTCCACCTTGTTTGAGACAGGCTCTCTCATTGGCCTGGCACTTCATCTACTTGTCCAGGCTAAGTGGCCAGTGGGTTCCAGAGGTCTACAGTGTCTCTTTGTTCATATTCTTATGTGTTTTCTAGGGACTCCAGCTTGAGTCCTTACGTGTGCAAGCAACTGAGCTGCAATTGATGTTCTAAGGAGCCTGGTGGTGACTCAGACATATGACATATGAGAATCATTAACCTAGAGCTAAGAGCGGGTAACATGACCTCAGGATGCAGGTTTTTCTACCTAGCCCTTTAGGAGGCCAAGGCAGGGGGAATCACAAGTTCAAGGCAAGCTTGGGCTACAGCGTGTGTTCAGGTCTAGCCTGGGCAATTTAGTGAGATACTTTTAGCTAGACTTTAAAGACTGACAGGTAAACTGGACCATCTTCTTGTAAGGGCTAACTGGGTTTTGTACAAAGTCCTCAGTGGCGGTTTTCTGGTGGAAGTGGAACAAGCAGAAGGAGGGTGGTTATGTGAGAGTTTTGAAGGATTCAGGCAGGGGTAGCCTGTGCTGTCTGGGTAGTGAGAGTTTGGCCTTGGGCAAATTCCCAGGTCTAGGTCCTGACTTCAGTACATGTGAGCTTCATGGCTTAAAGCTCTGTCTCTCTAACCTGCCTTCTGACTCTGACTCTGGGAAGACAGTGAAGATGAGAGGCAGGCATAGGACCGTCGTGGAAACTAGGTGATAGGGCTGGTAAGACCCAGGGCACCTCGCCATTAAGAATGGATGCCTCAGAAGAACCATCATGAGTTTGGGTTTTCCAGAGATTGGGTCTGGGGGGGACATCTCACAGTGTAGCTCAGGCTAGCCATGAATGTCCACCAGCCATCTTCTCACAGCCTCCTGAGGCTGGGGTTTCAGTTGTGAGTCACCACATCTTGCAAAACAACTGCTTTAATATATGAAGTGAAGATCTGCTCTTGTCTAGAACCACAGAGGGGCTCCAGTGCTGTGGCTACTACCCCCGGTGTCTGTGCTCTCCCAGGGTGCTGGCTTCCTCCTGCATCTGGCAAACTTTTCCTGTGGATGCTCGGGTGTGCAGCTGCTGGTGATCTACTGGAAGGCAAAGATGGGAGGAAAGAAAAGGGGGGGCAAAGAAAGAGAGGGGTAACAAAGCCTCCAAGGCTTTTCATGAACTCTGATCGGTCACCTTATGTATGCTTCTGTCTGAAGCAAGCACAATAGTTTAGAAGTTCAAATACTGTGCCATTTACCATGCCTAGAAGGAACAAGTTCTACTCCAGGACTGATAGGAGTTCAGTCTGCTTCAGTTTCAGTCAGCTTCCGAATGGAGAATCAGGCTGCTCTTACTAGGGAAGGTCAAGGAATACAAGCCATATCCAAACCCAAAGATCTCTGTGCCCTGGAGGGACATGGCCAGAAAGATCTGGTTGTGCCTCTTTGCACGGCTGACAGCCCCCTTTAGGTCTATGGGTTTCCTGGGGCTCACAGTTTCAGATGGTTCAACCTTTGGTCCTATAGCCTCATGGTCTTGGGCAGAGCATCATGGTGGTGGGAATGTGGGGTGAGGTGGTCAGAGAGTGACAGGAAGTCCTATAGGTCCAACCTGCTAAGGTTTCCGTAGACTTCCAAAATAGCGCCACTAACTAGGAACCAATCATTCACGCTGGGAGCCTGCTGGGGACACTTCCTGTTCAACCTACCACAATGTGTCCATGTGTTGAATTGACTGTCTTGAGTTCTGAAGATGAAGATTTCCTTCCGGACACTCGGGCAGATATATCTTTTCTTTTCTTTTTTCTTTCTTTCTTTCTTTCTTTCTTTCTTTCTTTCTTTCTTTCTTTCTTTCTTTCTTTTTAAGATTTATTTATTTATTTTACGTAAGTGAGTACACTGTGGCTGTACAGATGGTTGTGAGCCTTTATCTGGTTGTTGGGAGTTGATCTTAGGACCTCTGCTTGCTCTGGTCAGCCCCACTTGCTCAGTCCCTGCTTGCTCTGGCCCAAAGATTTATTTATTATTATAAATAAGTACACTGTAGCTGCCTTCAGATGCACCAGAAGAGGGCATAAGATCTCATTATAGGTGGTTGTGAGCCACCATGTAGTTGCAGGGATTTGAACTCAGGACCTTTGGAAGAGCAGTGTGTCCTCTTACCCACTGAGCCAGCCCTGGGCAGAGATTTCTAAACATCCATTCTGGATATGTGGGGCTGGATAACTCTTTGTGGGGGATGTTCATTTATGAGATGTTGGTCAGTGTCCCCTGGTCTCTACCTATCACCACCCTTCCCCTTGGAGTTGTGACAACCCCAAAACATCTCTGTATATTGTTGACTGTCTCTGAGGATCAAATTCAATAGTGAGAAAAGCCATGGTTAAGGTTTCTATGTCCTTTGCCCTGTTACTGTTAATGAGTTTAGTCTTGCGGGGCCAGTTCCCTTCTTTATCTCTGGGTTCTGGGGGGCTGGGGCCCTACCTCCTGTGCTGTTGTTGATGTTTTTGTGATGTTGAACACACCCTGTCAGAGCAGATCTCCAGCCCCAGTGACCTCACTTGCTGGGGCCTGTCAGAGCCCCATCACCAACAGACAACCTGGCCACCTCTTAGTGATGCTTAAGAAAGACACTCTTTGGAATATGAACCCCCTGCCTTGACCTTGGAATGTGATCTGTCAGTAAGCATCCACAAAATATAGATGGTGTGATACCTTTTTGGACAGTGGCTCTGAGTTTCAGACCAAGGGAGACATCATTTGTCCGAAGCTCAGACCTCATGGTGCCTGGATAGGGGTGGGAGGAAGGTCTCTGGTAGCCAGGCTCATCTTCTCTGTCTCCCTAGCGCCCACTAAAGCAGTAAATTCCGTGGAATGAGCCTGTGTGGGGAAGATCTCAGCCGCCCTTTTGTCCCATGGACGATTAACTTCCACCAAACACTAAGTAGAAGGTGGCTGCATAATTTAAAACGTCACATTTCCACTGGGGAGAATTTTCAGCTCAGACAACTCCAAATGAGTCTGATTTAAGTTCCATAAACTCAGTTCAAGGCAATAAATGTGTGAGTAATTGATGAAGTATCTTGTGGGGGACTCGGGCGTCATCCATCACTCCAGGCGAGCCAGGGCTGTGGACACGCTCCGAGGACAGGCTGATAGGAGGCGGATAAATGGTTGGAGACTCAGACAGCTTTGTCCTCTCCATAACTCATAGATACATTCCCCCCCCCACCCCCCAGTCATGGCTTCCCTCTCCAGGAGCCTCTTCCATGTCTTGCCACCTCCAGCCAGGGGAAGGGGCTGCTCAGGGAGGCTGGCAGTAGATACCTCAGTTGCAGCTGTTCTTTGATTGTACACCTACCTGTGTGCCAGTCACTCGATTCATAGTCCAGTGTCCAGCCCATGGGGACACTGTGAGACAGATTCCTACCCTGTGTTTTACAGAGAAAGAGGTCCAAAATGGGGTAGACTTCAGATGACAGGGTCAGACAGCATGGAGCCAGCCTGGATGACCTGCTCCATGCTTCAAACCAAACCCGCTCTGCCTCCAAGGACAAAGGTGTGTGTGTGGGGGGGGGGGGCTCTTGGAGGTGAGGGACTTGGATCAAACACCCCATCTGATTTGCACATCCTGCCTGGGGCTCTGGGTCTCTCTCTTCCTGCCACACTCTAACCCTTCACTTTTGTTACCACTGTTGCTACAACTGGTTACAATTGAAGCTGATGAGGATCCAAGGCTGGCTGCTTTTATCCCTTCTTAGGTACATCTGCAGTGACAGCCACTTGGGCCTCTGTCTGTCAACTCCTGTTCTGTCCTCATTTAAGCCTGTGCCAGGCAGAACAAGCCAGCTTCTTTCCATTTATCACCGTCACTGTCCAGGTTGGGGACACGGTTTGAGGTGGCTTTGTGCCATCTACCTGCCCAGTGTCTCTCAGTCTTCAGGCTGCCTCCTCACTCCTGCTTCTCTCCCAGGAGAATGCACAGGGACCCCTAAGTGTTCAGATGTGCAGTTGTGCCATCAGGGAGATTCGAATTCACGTCAGTGTCAGAACATCATTGTCCTCAGGTGGTTCCCCAAATGTCAGTTTTCCCATTTGTAAAATGAAATCATCAGAAGGTGGATCATTTATTCATTCGTTCGTTCATTCATCCCATGAGTACATGTGAGGATGCCACCCTGGACCTGTCATGGCCATACTTGTGTATGAAGGATATGGGGCAGGGGTGGGTGACACAGACGTGGCTCTTGGAAGACTTCACTAGGCAAACGAATGTAGAACACTTAGGCTGGCAGCCCACAAACCGGTCAGTGCTTTAGAATTGCTGGTATTAAGGTTTGAACCTGGAATGTCTGCCACATGATGACACAGTATAGGGATACTATGGAACCTCGAGGAATCGGGGCTTTGGGGAATAGGTCCCTAGGGGTGGGCCTTTGAAGGTTATAGTCCTGTCCCTGGTTCCAGCCCCATACTCTAAGCTTTCCTGGTTTATCACCATGTAAACAACTTCTACTACATTTCCCACCTCACCCCGACCCCCACAAATGGAGCCTGTATCACTCAGGGTTACTCTTGCTCTGACGAAACACCCTGGCAAAAGCAACCTGGGGAGGAAAGGGTTCATTTGGCTTACACTTCCACATCTCTGTTCATCACAAAAGTAACTCAGGGCATGGACTCAAGCAGGGCAGGAACCCGGAGGCAGGAGCTGATGCAGAGGCCATGGAGGGTGCTGCTCACTGACTTGTTCCCCATGGCTTGCTCAGCCTGCTTTCTTATAGAACCCAGGACCACCAGCCCAGGGATGGCTCCACCCACAGTGGGTGTGGTCCTCCCCCATCAATCACTAATTAAGAGAATACTCTATAGGTTTGCCTACAGCCTAACCTTGTGGAGACATCTTCTCAATTGAGGCTCCCTTCTTTCAGATGACTGTAGCTTTTGTCAAACTGACATAAAACTAACCAGTGCAGAGTCTCTCTGCCTTGCCTTTCCAAGCTTCTGAATCTACAAGCCTCAAAATAGACTTTTCAGTTCTTTATCCCCAACCTCCTTTCAGATACTGTGTTCAGAGACACAAAGGTAATGGAGTTACACAGAGACTAGCACCATTCAATTACAGCCAGCCCGGGTTTTGTCAAAGGGCCAGACAATGATTATCCCAGGCCTATGTGCTACACACCTGCCTTATGACCAGTCAGTTCAGTAGGCCTGGACGAGTGGTTCCAATAAAACTTTATTTATAAAAACATGCTGTGGGAAAGATTGGATCAAGAATTGCTAATCTCTAAATGAAATTAGCCTGGGTTATTATTGGGTGGTTCCAGTAGCTAACAATTTGGGGAAGCCCAGATATCAGCACACCTAGCCTGTGTTGGGGACTGTCACTTGACTGAGCTCAGTTCAGAGAACCTGAGTAACTTTACCACACTGTTGGTACAGAAGCAAAACAATTGCCCTGGCTGCATTAAGTCTTGTTATGCTCTGTTCGTCTGTTTAGCTTAGGGGCCTTCGTCTATACAATCAAATCCACACAGCCTCCCCAGTGGGGTGATGGGAATGGATATAGACACGGAAGTGAATTCTAAGGCCTTGGCAAGGGATTCCATCTATGGTGCCCATCACAGGGGACAGCTGGGAGAGACTGAGATGTGTAGAGTTCTTAGCCTACTGTCAGGTAGACTGGGAACCACAGATGGAGGTGTGGAGGTGGGAGCAGTGGTATATATTTTGCAGCCGGCAAGGGGTGGGTGCTCAATGCTCAGCTGTTCTAGCAGAGGCCCCAGTATAGGGTAGGTCTGGGGAAATGGGTCTGGAGATATGTACAGCATTTGGGGGGATCAGGGTAGGATAGGACTCCTGATGTGCCCTGGTTCTTCAGCAAACGGAGGAGAGAAGATGCCAGTTGGAGGCCTGGGTTGCACTCTATGGTTAGTTGTTCATCTCAGCACAAAGCCAAATACTGCCCAGATACATTTAAGATGCCTGCTTGATACTTTGTCTCTTTAGGAGTCCCGTGGTCAAGGGTAGAGGGGGAAAATGGCTGTGTGCACTGTCTATAGATAAGACAAGCTAAGAACCCCAAAGGGCTGCTGTGTGCTAAATACCACAGAGGGATGCTGGCTCCCTGTTTGTTCATGCAGGCTTTGTGGAAGGGCTGTGTGTAGGACTAGACCTTGGAGCAAGCAAGGGTGGGATGGGAGGAGAGAGCCCTAGACCAAGAGAACGGGCTCTTTAAAGGTAGGCGCAGCAGCACTAGGGGTTGGGGAAGTAGCGCTGGTGGTAAACTGTTGAGCATGCAAGCTGGAAGCCCTGAGCATGGGTGATTTTCAGGACTCATGGTTGAGAAAAGCTGGAACTGAGTTGGCGAGGCAGTTAAGATAGATAAAGGTGCTTATGCCAACCAACATCGACAGCCTGAACTTCATCTCCAGACCTCATGCGATGAGGAGGGAACTGGCTTCTGTAAGTTATCCTCCGACTTCCACACACGTCCCTGGCCCCTGACCCCCTCCCCAACACCAGCAAATAAGTAGATGAATATGTATGGTAGTTTGAATGTGAGTGGTTATGTAGGCTCATATATGTAGGTTAGTTTCCAGCTGGTGAGCTGTTGGGAAGGATTAGAAGGTGTGGCCTTAGAAGCTCACTGGAGGTGTGTAGTGGGTTGGCCTAATGCTGTTTGTATTCTAATGTTAATTTGGGTCCCCAAGACTGGTTACCCCAAAGAGAATCTGCACGTAAGACCCTGAGTGGCCCTGTCCCCTGTTAATTGTGATTGGTAAGTAAAGATGACAATAGTTGGGCAGAAGAGATGTAGGTGGGGTTGAGGTTTCGAGGCTTGGCTCAGAGACAACCATGAGGGTGGAGGGAGAAAAAAGAAAGAAGCCACCATGGGATAAAGCAAGAATGTGCAGGAGGGAGGAGAGCGGCCATGGGCTAAAGGCCAAGAGAGCATGGCCCAGAGGGCTGCCCAATTGGAGGTAAGAGCAGCCCAGATGGAACATAGTAAATAGTAAGTGATAATCTCGGGGTTATGGATAGGGAAATAGATTCTGCCAGCATGGAGGGTAGGCAGCTGCCCAGCTATTGTGCTGCCTAAAGCTTATTGTAGTTATAAAGGCTGTAAGTATATTTTTTCATCTGGAGACTCAATAACCAAAGGCAGGGTAGAAGCCCCAGGCTGAGATTATAGTTATTTTCTACTACAGGGATGGGCTTTGAGGTTTCACAAATCCATACTAGGTCCAGAGGCTCTCTGTCTGCTCCTGTGGATCAGGATGTAAAGCTCTCAGGCTCAACTCAAGCGCCACATCGGCCTGCATGCTGCCATGCTCCCTGACATAATAATAAAATGAACTGAAACCGTAAGCAAGCCCCTGATTGAATGCACTTTTTAAAAAAGAGTTTCCGTGGCCACGGAGTCTTTTCATAGCAATAGAAATCCCAAGAGAGGCAATTAGTAAATGGAAGTAATTTTTAAAAACTTTTAAAGCCACATGTGGTGGTGCTGCGCATTTGTAATCTCAGCATTGGTGAGGCAGAGAAAGGTGGATCTCTGGGGCTTGCTGGCTAGCCAGTCTGGCCTACTAGATGAATTTCAAGCCAATGATGGTCTGTGTCTAAAAAAAGGAAAGAAGGAAGGAAAGAAAGGAAGAGAGAGAGAGAGAGAAAGAGAGAGAGAGAGAGAGAGAGAGAGAGAGAGAGAGAGAGAGAGAGAAAGAGAGAGAAGAGAAAAAAGAAAAAAGAAAAAAGAAAAAAGAGAAAATAAAATGAAATGGTGGATGGCATCTGAGGAACAACAGGCCTCTATATGCATGCCCACTTCATACATCTGTACTCATAACTGTGCCCCATAAACACACACCATGGCTTCGTGCTATGATGGGAATATACTCTAGGGAGGGTAGTCCCTCATTTAGTTAGCTCTGTCACCTAGCTAGGGATGGGCTGCCTATTTCATCTGTGGGTCACTATAGTACCTACCCACAGTGATGCTTGTCTTTGGGACAATGACCTTGGATTGTTCTAAATTCTAAGGTTACACAAACAGAAAAAGGCCATTTGCCACCAGCTACTTGCTGTGTAAGCAAGGCCCTGGCCCCTGGGCCCCTGGGTCCATGGCGAGCAATCCTTTCCTAGCCCATGAATTCCCTGTGGACAATCCATTTCACGAGCTCTTCCCCCAAAAGAGTGAGAGGCAGGGTGGTTACTGTCAGGATTATTCTAGATGTCTCCATATTAATATTTGAGTTCTGTTTCCGTTGTAACTGTCATCTGATTACACTGAATGAGTCTGACATCTTGGCATGTCCCCTTCTTTTCAAAGAGTAGCAGTAAAAGCTTGAGAGAAAAAGAGCGGATGAAGGCAGGCTTCCAAATTTGCCTGTCTTCTGTTCCCAGGGAAGGCAGAGCTCCCTCTGTCTCCTCCCATCCCTGGAACAACCCCCCATGACCTCAGCCCCCCATGGCCTCAGCCCCGCCATGTCCTCAGCCCTCCATGGCCTCAGCCCCGCCATGTCCTCAGCCCCCCATGGCCTCAGCCCCGCCATGTCCTCAGCCCTCCATGGCCTCAGCCCCTCATGGCCTCAGCCCCTGATGATCTCATTTTCCCTCTCACCCCCGAGAGCT
The DNA here is from genome assembly GCA_019843815.1 of Montemys delectorum. Taxonomy (NCBI): domain Eukaryota; kingdom Metazoa; phylum Chordata; class Mammalia; order Rodentia; family Muridae; genus Montemys; species Montemys delectorum. The sequence goes on along the minus strand of JADRCD010218068.1, from coordinate 5,786 downwards.
GCTGGCCACCACCATGCTTAGTCTCCATCACCTGCGGCCATCTCCACATCTAGCTGTTTACATCTTAAATTCACCAATCCATCATTTCCACAATGGAGCAGTGGTGACTTCTCTGTTTACAAGTTTGATTTACAGTGAATTGTGGGGGAAGTTACCTGTCGGGATTCAGAGATCAGCTGCAACATTTTTAGTATTGGTTTTGGTTTGACTTTTCTGAGACAGGATTTCTCTATGTAGTTCTAGCTGTCCTGGAACTTGCTCTGTAGACCAAGTTGGCCTCAAACTCACAGAGATCCCCCTGACTCTGCTTCCCGAGTGTTTGGACTAAAGGCAAGCCTGGCTGGCACCAGTGGTTTTTAAAGGAGAAGAATATCAGAATAAATATGGTCAGACCTTCCTAGTAGATCCCAGAGGTGTCTCTCTGTTGCTTCACTTTATCTTATTTTTAAGTTAAACTTTTAAATTTTGTTGAAAATTTAATACATGAGCACTTTTTTAACAGTATGTTTTTAAACAGCCCCCTCTCTTGTCCAATTTTTCATGTGTTTCTTCAAATTCATGACCTTTTTTCTTCTTTATTTTTTATTGGTGTGTGTAGTGTATGGTGTGTGTGTGTGTGTGTGTGTGTGTGTGTAGTGTGTGTGCATGTGAGTGTGTATATATGTGCGTGTGTGTATGTGTGTGTATATGTGGGTGCATGTGTGTGTATATGTGTATCATATAGGTGTGTGTGTGTGAATGGTGTGTATGTAGTGTGTGGTTTGTGTGTGTGTGCGTGTGCATGTGCATGAGTTTGTGTGTGCATGTGCATGTATACAACCTAATAAGTTTACTTAGTGTTGTTTATATGTACACATGTTTAGGGCTGACCACTTGGGAATGGATAATCTGTCAGGGAGGCGCATGCCTGGGAAGAAATGATTTTCCCTCTGTCTGCAGCCAGTGGTTTTCTGCAGTTCTTCAACTGGGGGAAGGAAGGGTTAGAAGACTCCCCTCATCCACACTGGCATGTCACCTGGCATTGTCATTGTATAGGTCTCACTTCGGTGACCGTATTGTTAGGATCATAGGTACAGCTCCTCTGTCATACCTGAAAGACACCATCTCCCAGCAGTGTCTGGTCCTCAGGCTCACACCGACCGTCTTTCTGTCCCCTCTTCCTTGATGTCCCTTGAGCTTTAGGTGCAGGGGTTGTGTGGGAGATGTGTCAGCCAGGGGGCTGGACACCTCTGCATGTTGTCTCTGCATTTTCTGTCCTCATCTCCCTCTGCTGCTAAAGGAAACTTCTCTTAGGCATGGGGTGAGAGCTGCAAGCATCTGTGGGTGTACAGAGAAGCGTTTAGACATCCATTGGCAATTATTTTGGCTGGGAAGGTAGCATTGCTAGATTGTCCTCTAGAGTCTAAGACCTTAGCCAGCACCTGGATAGAGGGGACAGGTGACACAGAACTTGGATAAGGACCCTCATGTGACATGTCCTTGACACACCCTCTTCACTTTCCCACTTCCCCCTCGAACACACTGCCCCTCCCATCTTTCTCCTACCATTTGCTAGTGCCTCCCCCCTCCCCCCGCCCCCACGCTCACCTGTCTTCCCAGGGTACTTTTCACCTGGATACACTCCCCAGAGGCATCTCCTTCATCCTCTCTACCCCCATAACCACCACCCGCCTCCGATTCTGGCTCACATATCCTCAAGGTCTTTTCTCTGCTTTGATAAAGTAACAACTAGAAAAATCTCATTAATGAAGCCAGACAGCTGCAGTGGGAGTTAATTTTCTTGTTCCTCTGCTCTGAGAGCTGACATGATTTCAGCAGTGACCTGTCGTCAGAGACGTCATTGTCTCAAGGAATATTCTAACAGCAGACTGCAGGGGCAGGAAGAACACAAGCTGAGCTGGGCCTGGTGGTACAGGCCTGTAATCCCAGCACTCAGCAGGTGGAAGCTGAGGGTCAGGAGTTCAAGTCCATCTTCAGCTGCGGGAGACTCTTTCTTGGAAAATGAAGAAAAAGAAGTAAAAAGAAGAAGGAAGAAAGGAAGGGAAGAAAGAAGATGAGAAGAGGGAGAGAGAAAAGATTGGAGAGAGACACAGGCTAGAGTTAGCATCTGTGTATCGGTGGCATACGTGTGTACGTGTTCATGTGTGTGCAAGCACAGGCGTATTCATGTGGAGGCCAGAGGTTAGTATTGTCTTCCTCAGTCACGCCCCACCTTATTTTTTGAGACAGGGTCTTTCTCTAAGTTTGGAGCTTGCCCATTCAGCTAGGCAGGCTGGTCAGTAAGCCTTGGGGGTCTCTCTGTCTCTGCCTCCTGTCCCCAACAGTCTACATAAAGATACATACCACCACACCTAGCTTTTTCATGGGTGCTGGGGATCCAAACTCCGGTCCTCGTGCTTGTGTAGCAAGCACTTTACTGACTGAACCCTCTCTCAGCCCCATGGGCTTAGCATTTTGGCTACGATTGTTGTGACTCTCCCTGTGTCCAGCAGCTGCTAGGTTAAGTGAATACAGGAGAGACACTAAGGACTTCCCTAGATATTTTGGTTTAATCATTTGTCAAAGGGCTTCCACCATCAAGTAGTAAAAGTGGGTCTTGAACCCAGGCCTAGTGACTTCAAGATGAGGTAGGGTAGGGAGAAATCTAGTGGACTAAGGAAATGAATCTCTTAGTCATCAATGAACTTTTTTTCTATAATAGTCGGGTTGATCACTATTTTTGGCTTTGTGAGTTACACTGTCTCCGTCACTACCTCTCCATTCTGTGGCAAGGCAGCCGCAAATAACACGTCAGTGTCTATGGCTGTGTGCCAGTCAAGCTATATTTACAGAACTAGACAACAAGCCTCATTAGACTCAAGGGTCAAGTGTACGACCTCTGCCCTAATCACAGACAGCAGAGAGCTTGCTGTGTTCTAACTGCCTAGGGGGTTCTGTGATGATGAATATGATGTTGCTGACCAGCAGCAACAATGTATCAGGCGCTATGCTGAGTGAGCCCTAATCACGACTCCCACCATCCCTCTAACAGTCCCATTAGGACAATCTATGATTCCCTTTTTCATAAGAGACCAAACAGAGAATCAGGGAGGTAAGTGGGTCTGAGGTCCCTCAGCTTGTATGTAACAGAGCTCGTGTTGGTTACACATCCACCTGCTGGAAAATTCCATGCTTTTCCTCCCACATTGTATTGGATGAATAACCCCGTGGTAGAGCTCCTCATTCAGAAATACTGGATGGTTTTTCTGTCTCCTCAGGAGCCTTGTGTTCTAGTCAGATCTCCACCCTGATCCTCACAGTATAGCCATGGGCCTGACCTCAGCACCTCCATTCATGTAATGTTGGGGTTGGATGTGCGGTTGGATATCCCCTCCTCAGGGGCGCTGTTTTGGAAGGTTGTACAATCTTTTGGAGGGTGGTCTGGCTGGAGGAAGTGGGTCTCAGGAGGTAGGGGTTGACGTTGATAGCTCAGGTCCATTCTCTGTCCCAACTCCCCCTGTTGGTGATGTGAGCAATCCACCTCACTGGCTGACTGACACCCCACATGAAAGAAACCAGAGTCAACACTTCCTCCTTTAAGTTGTTTCTTGTCAGCCCCCCCCCCCGCCCCCCATCCCTAGACAGGTGGATTCACTATTGTCTCCTACTTGGCCTCAATGCCACAGGGAGTCCTCAGGAGTCCCCCTCCAATCCTTGTAAGCAGCTCTATGCTGTGTGTTAGGGTAACCTGAATCTCATCTAAGCGCCACCATCAACCCCTTCTACCAGAGCTTGCCCCATAGCGGGGTACCAAAGTCCACACCTCACCAGGGACACGTAGCTGGGACTAAACACCCAGTGCAAGCAGCTTCAGGTAGGAAAGATTTGCTGTGGCTGACGGTTCGAGGCTACAGCCCATCGAGGTGGGGAAGACATGGGGGCAAGAGCGTGAGGCGGCTGGTCCCATGCCATCCACAGTCAGGAAGCAGAGAGAGATGTATGCTGGGGCTCAGCTTGCTTCCTCCTTTGCCCTTTCTTATTCTATCTGGAATTAGAGCCCTGGGTATAATGGGTAGGTCTTCCTTTCTCAGTTAAACCTCTCTAGAAGCACTGCATGGGCGTGCCCACAAGGGAGCTTCCTAAGAGATTCCAAACTCAGCCAAGCTGACAGCGAATCTTTTAAAATTAGGGTATTTGGGGTGTGTGTGTGTGTGTGTGTGTGTGTGTGTGTGTGTGTATGCGTGCGTGCGCGTGCGCGTGCGCATCTTTCTCTCCTACCTTGTAGGGATTAAACTCAGGTTATCAAGCTTGGTGGCAAGCACCTCTTCTGCTTAGCTAGTTCGTAGTTTTCTTTGATTACAGTTCATTTTTGACTACCAGGGCTTGGTGTACCTGCCAAGGATTGTATGTAGCCGCTGGAAGGGACCTTATGGGAGTCTGCTCTCTCCTTCCACCGTGTGGGTCCCAGGGATTGAGTTCAAGTGCAGTGAAGAGTGGTTATCATGCCCACCTTCATCAACGCACTGTCCAGTGCTGTGCAGTCCCCTATGAAGTCATTAAAAGAGATTTCATGATGAAGTTTGAAGATTGGGAAGTGGGCTATATTTTTCTCAGGAGAAAGTTAGGTCTAAGTTCATGAATAAACTCCATTCGGCCCCAAAGCTTCACGAAGCTGTAACCTTCGGAGACAGCACATAATTAAAATGCTTTTACATCTGATATATGTTATATTTGAATTGGATATTAAAGCTAATAGAGTTCTCACCCACTGCGTGAACGGTATGGGCAGCTTTAGTCAAGGCTTGCTGGCTGGGCAGCCTAGATAAATTAGTGGGACTTGGGCTGGTGCCTAGCCCATGGTCTGGAATCGAAAGTTTAATGGATTAAGTTTTATTAGTTACAGATCTCTTTGGGCTCAGAGAATTTTCTAGTCAACATGAATGCGGTTACGTTGTCACTCCTCCCTGAAATGAAAGCTTAAGGACAGTTTGGAACTGCTGTGTCACTTATGAGTTTTCCATACCGGCTCTCTGGCCCCCGACTGTCCTAACTCAGACCCCACCATCCCCACCTAAAATGCAACCGTGGGATTAAAGGGAATCCTGAATCTAAATCGCACAACCTAGGTCCTCCATACAATAGGCGCTCAATCCATGCTGGCTGTTGGCATTAACGTGGTGAGCTCGGGTCTTTATCTCCGTGGAAATGGTGATGGATTAGGAATGCCTCCTCCTTTCTGTAGGGCTTTAGAGACTTCCGCACTCTGCCTCCCATCCGTGTTGACTCTAGGAAGGCACGGTGCATAAAATGATTGTCCCATTTGCCTCAGAAAGGGGACGACGCAGTGATAGACAGGGAGCGTGGCTTAAGATTTATAGGAACTGGCTTCAGAGCTCCGCTCAGCACTAGCTGCAGGACTCTGAGTAAGTCAGATGTGCTTTGTAAGCAGTGGACACAGTTTCCCAGGGGCACACTTATCCCAGGGTAGGGATGCTGTTTAAAGATACCGTGAGTCAATAGGAGCAGCACTGACGGTCATGGTGGAGCCTATTTCTTTCTGCTTCCTGGTTGACCACAGGCAGGGCAGCTCTCTCCCACACATGCTCTACCATGACGGACTAAGACCCCGGAAACTGGGAGGTGGGATAAAATGTTACCGGTTGGGTGTTTTGCCACAACACTGTAGAAGGGGCAGAGACAGGCTGAGGGAGGCCCATCATCATCTGGGATACGCACAGCGGTTAAGGCTCGGCATCAGCTCCAAGTCCAGCACTCAGAGCTTTGCACACAGCTTTCCTAAGGAGCAG
>JADRCD010218067.1:0-17822 GCA_019843815.1 Montemys delectorum | reverse complement strand
TGCCAACTCTAAAACTTCCTTCCTATATGGCAGTGAATAGTCACTTCAATAGAAGATCCTGGTATTAGGATTTTAAAATTAATGTTTCACACTTAACTGAAAGTAAATTGTTTTATGATTATAGCAATGGCTTGCTGTGATAAGGTACATCCACGGTCTCCAGACAGTTCCTGTCATTCTGAAAGTGGCTTGAACAGCAGCAACCATGTTTTACCAATTCCCCACTAACTCTGTCCAAGTAGACTTGTGATTGACTAACCTGCCATGGGAGTTTGGGACTCAGAGTGCTTACACCTATGAACATGTTTGGTGATGTAAACTAACCGTGCCTAGCAGAAGCAGGGTGTCATGGCTCAGTGTGAGGGTCTCGGTCAGACTAGTTGGTTTTTCAGCCATCACTTCTTAGGTTTTGACTATATGGCTTTCAACTTGGGCCAGCATCATAATTCTCCCTATCTTACGTACCTCACACCTGAAGAATGCCGGTGACTTTATGGTGCTTATAAGAGATAAATCTGGTAACACAAACAGCGTAGTTAGGACATGGATATGCTGGTGAGCCCTGGTCAAGCAGTGCTCGGGACGAGTGTACTTTGGCAGTAGGATCCTCAATTGCTTCCTTCTAGACGTTGGTTTCTTAGCTTGTAGATGTCCAGGTGCAATGATGTGGTTTCCTAGGCCACCCTGGCATTGTTTGTGGCTCCTGGAAGGTGTAAAGATCATATGGGAACAAGTGAAATGATTAGGATGCATGGCCATGGTGGGCAAGTAGACGGCAGCTTGCTTAGACGCAATACGGTTGTTATTTTTAAAATCAACCGTGTTTTACAGTATTTATGTTCTTGTTGTTAATTCAATTCTTGTAATTGGTGTTACTTTCTGAAGTTTTTTTCTTAATATTAATCTCTTTGTCAACAAAGCACAAGGGCCCACACAGGAGCATAAGCAGATTTTTTAAAAAATGGAGAAGTTCCTTTGTGTGTGTTTTTTTTCAAAACCAAAACAAAACAAAACAAAACAAACAATGTATTTCCTTATTTTTTTTCTCCCTTGTCTCCCTGTTACCCATCTCAATCAGCCCAAACCAAAACTAACTCTGGTACCTGGCATTTCCTAGCCTTGCCCTGTCCACAAATGTAGAATTGTAAGATTTAGCAAACAGGAATACGGAACACCCTGTTCAGTTTTAATTTTGAACAAACAACGATAAGCTTCCAGTATTTATCAATATTTAGGACAGAGTTTTCTCTGAAACACACACTTCGCTGTGCCTATTGTATTTTCCTTGGCAATCACCTACAGTCCCGGGACTGTTTTTCCAACACTCTGCTGTCCTGTCCAATATCCCATGAGCCTCTTGAGACTTTGGGTCCCCCAAAATACAGACTACATATCTCAGCTAAGTCTCAGCGTGAAGTAGGGTTGGCCTGAGAAGGAACCCTGGTGCCCACGAGCAGACCCAGGATTCAGAGGGAAGGAAGACAGCAGACTCACCTCTGCCTTCCTGGTAAAGAGGAGACACTAATACTGCACAGCTATAGCTAAAAGAAGCTGGGGACCATCCAAGCAGGCAGTGGATGCCCAGGATCCAGCTTCCCATGTATGTGAGTAGTTTCTTGTCCTCCAATGGGGAAAGGCCAGATCCTTCTTGAGAGATTTTAGATCCTTCCTGACCCTCTTTCCTTCATCCTGGAGACAATGTAGCAGATTTACTAAGTCCCTAATTAATCTAGACTCTTAACCAGACTGGATTGTCTCTCTTACCAGCTGAGGTCTTTAGATGGGGATGGGGGTCCCTGATTTACCATCATAGACACTACTGAAGAAATGTCCACTATATGATAAAAAATATCCCGGTGCTGCCTGAGCCACTAGCTAGTCTTATAGCTTGAGACAACAAATTTAACCTAAAATAAGGCCTTTCCTATGACATGTAACCTAATAGATGTCGATTTAATTTGGCTTCTTCAGATCTTGTTTTTGTCTCGTGCAAAACCGAAGATTTTGACTGATTCATCTTTGAAGTTATTTTCAGCCTGAAGACTTTACCTTTTTCCACAACTAAATGGCCTTAACTATTTTTGTGAAATTTTAAACACTACAAGTGTTAAAATTTAAACACTAAACCGTTGTCATAAGAGACTGTAATTAATTGGACTTTAAACAATTGAAGTATTTCAATTTTTAAATACTAAATACTCCTAAATCATCTTTTAATTAATTAATTAATTAATTTTGAGACCAGGTCACCCTCTAGGCCAGGCTAGCCTATAACTTACCCAAGTAGCCCAGGATGGGTGATCTGCCTGCCTCAGTCTCCTGGTGCTATGATTAGAGACATGAGCCTCCATGTCCAGTGATATTTAAAATCGTTTGTAAAGGGCAAAGATACTTTCCGGGTCAGACTAAGGTCACGCCCCAAGTCTGATAGCAGTGGATTCATTCATGGAGCATGGGCTTCTCTGCCTATCCGAGTTGGATGCAAAGCCCGCCCTTCTGCCTTCCCTATTTTTATCCCCTTTCCACTCCAGAACTTTGCACAAACTAAACATTTTACTTATTTACCGGTATATTATTATTCTGTGTGTACAAGAAGAATTCTTATCTGCTTTTGGTTTAGTGCTTTTTACTCTCTACCACCTAGACCAGAAAGGGAACCCACAAAACATGTGCTAAGAGCTGGGTGTCACTCAGGAATACAGTTATGTGCTCAGCAGACTCGGGGTTTGATCCGCAAGACTCCAGAAATAAATACATGTCATATTCCCCAGCTAAGATTGTTCAGAAAACAATAAAAGTAAAGTGCATCTGTTTCTTTAGGTACATGGGTATGTGTTGAAATTAACTTAAAAGGGGATGTAGAGAGAGGTGAGTGCAACGTTGAGAACTTCAGCCAGCTCTTACCTTCACATACAAGCAATAACTACGTCCCAAAGGAAGAGTAGTGTGTAGCAATTCAAAATGCAAAGGGGTACCAAAGTGGATGAGGCTAGGAGGGGTATGTTCTGAAGTCAGAAAGTAGAATCTGCTCTGGGGTTTGGAGATGATTATGTGCATAATTGCTATCATCAGATTAATTAAGTGAAATCACTTATGGACAGATGTTAGATGTATGGCTGTATACCACTGATTCTCTAAAACAAAAAAAAGAGGGGGGGGACTAGAGATGGTACCAGTGTGAGAGTACTTGCCTAGCATGCAGAGGACTCCAAGTTCAGTCCCCAGCACTCTGAGGGGTATGTAAGGGAGTGGAAGTGGGTATGATATTTTTAAGGCAAGAGCAAATGGTGTTCATTTTATCTGCTACATTATACGACAGAGAAAAAGACTTCATATCACATTGTATTGAGTTTGTTTCAGTGGTCTCTAATCCCAAGAAGATTAATTTGAAGAAAACATAAATACAGGGCGGAAGCCAAGTGTTACATCCCTTTTGAAAATATTACATGTTTAAGAAGAGTTTAACCTGAATGAGAGCAGATGCAATCTACCCACAACTAGCCCCCTATCAGATGGTGAGCAGGCACCTGGCATCTCTGTCCCGGTGTGGATGGAGGACCAGCAGGTGCTTTCCACAGGCATCTGCAGAATCACTACTCCCTCTGGCCTGAAGACAGAGCCACAAGGGTGCTACTATATCTTTCCCTGACAGTGTGACCTTGGGAAAGCCGACTCTGCTCTCCGGGCCTTCATGTGCATGTTGGCAAAATGACTCATGGTCTTTGCAGCCGGCAGGGCTCTATGAGGGAAAGGTCTCTGACAGTTCCTAAGAACTCATTTTACAAGGAGAAATCTTACTCTCCTTGTGGGAATGGCTTGCTTGACACACTGGTATGTCCACAAGAGAGAAACCTGAAGTAGTTAAACGATTCTGATGGACATAAATAGGATTAACAACAATAACAACAGGCATTAGCCAAATGGCTTTGCAACCTTATACTTTAAGCTCTTAGATTTTTCTACTTTATTAAGCAGGTAGTGGTTATCTTTTTTTTCCCCCAGAATTGCTAATAAATCAAGTTTTACTTAACCAGATGTGGATCACTATTCTTAGACAAAACAGAGCATTTGCCAAATTTTGTTCAAACAAGACGTATCCTTTATCCCCAGAAATCTATAATAAATAAGGTTTGTTGCTGTCCTGTGTGTTTCCCCCCCCCCACCCCCAGAATGCCTCTGAATGCTTTCTGGAGTCTTTGAAGGGAGAACAATATCTTTCTTTTCTCCTGTAGATGGGGGAGGATAAATTCTTTCACTCTCCTCCTGGAGGACTCCGGTGCAGTCCTTTCTCTCTGAGCTACATTCAGCCGTGTAAGCTCCCTATGACAAGCTGTAGATTCAAAGTAAATGAAAATATATTGTAAAATATATTTTACCGGGTGATTTCCGCAGAGAGATTAGTGATGTTTGGTGTGTATTGCAAGGGTAAATGGATCCACAGCCCTACGATGCTGTGTCTTAACCAGCACCGTCTGGTGCCCCACTGGATGACCACACAGATAAGGTTTCCAGTCTCCGCTACAGCTCCCTCCAGGGACCCTTGTCTGTTGGCACTATTTCTTCTAGAATGGACTTCCTGGCCCATCTCCATTGCATAGATGATCTGACAGGATGAAAATAGGCTGAAAACTGTTTTTGTTCACTGTTTCTAGAAGCCAGCGAGCCTTGGCATCTCCATGGCTTTGGGCAAAGTTTTAAGTACAAGGTAATGATCCAGAAGTTTCAGTGAAGCTCAGAAAAACAAAAGCAAAAGCAAAACAAAGCCAAACAAAACAAAAACAGTTAAACACAGAAAGTGTTGCTCAGCATGAACTGGGCAGCAACCTCCTTGAAAGGCCTTCCAGAGATTTGTCAAGGTTATACTCTGAGCGTGAGTTTAAGCCTTTCTGTTGTTCAGTGTGCTATTGGAGATATTTCTGACTATCCCACAGAAGCCTAATTCTGCTTTAAGACTCCATAGTCCCGAAGGCAGGTGTGTGACAGTTTACTAATCACTTGTCTTGGAAAACTCAGTTTTGATTTTATGTGTACACAACACTACTTTGTACATAACTCTATGAAACCCTTTAAGAACAAAAATGTTTCTTTTTCTTACCTTGGCTGGCCTGATAAGTTACTAGATAAGTACCTGCGTGTGGGAATAACGGACTTGAACTTTATCATCCACAATGGCGGCTGGCATTTTCATATGTAGATCAACCCCGGCCTACTTCCACAGGTGATAATGCTTGCCTGCAGAAGACCTGAATTGCTGTGTGTTTTTTTCCAATAGCAACTGGTATTCACTTAAACTTTTGTGTCTTTTCAGTAGAGAATAGGAAAATGAAGAAGAGTTTCTTCGGAAAGCCCTACATCGTCTACTATTTAGGAAGTACTTGCTAACAAACATAACAGAATTTATCAAAGAGGGCTACTAAGACTTTCTGAACCAAATATCTATGAGCTTATCTATGACATCATGTAGATGTAGAAAAACATCATGGGGCGGGAGTGATTTGCCCCAGTTAGAGACAAAGATGGGGAGACTCAAGATATCAAATGACTTGGAAACCAGCTTTGAATCTGTGTGTCCCACTGAATAGAGGTAATGTCATCTTCTCCTATGCTTCTCATCTGTACACACACACACACACACACACACACACACACAAACATTATATACAAAATACACATACACAAATATATAAACATGAACACATACATGTGTAAGCAAACATATACACACAAATATTACATAGAAATACACATATATAAATACACAAACATGAACACATATATGTGTAAGCAAACACATATAAACACACAAACACACACACACACACAAACATTATATACAAAATACAAATACACAAATATACAAACATGAACATATACATGTGTAAGCAAACATATATACACACAAATATTACATAGAAATACACATATATAAATACACAAACATGAACACATATATGTGTAAGCAAACACATATAAACACACAAACACACACACACACACACACACACACCTGAACCAGTAGACCTTCTGATTACAACTCCAAATATGGTCCCAGTAACTATTACCACCAGCAGATAGTTACTAATAAGGCTACTTGTTTTAGTATGAAGTTATTCAGGCTACACCTTATCTCTGGATTTCATACAACTTGACCAGTAAATATGTTTCATAAGGAATATCAAGAAAAATTTGAAAGCCAATAAAATAATGAGAAGAGACCTAGTCTAAGACATTACACATAGACATGTAAGAACCATTTATTAAGATTCAGAGTAAAAGAGAAAAAAGTTATCAGGATCACATATGATCTTACATACACCTGCACACATACATTCCCCCTACATATATACAAAAGGTATAGATGTTCTCTTGTGTTAATAGTTCTTCATAGTCACAGAAAAATATGTAATGAAAGTCTGTTGGTAAAATTGATATCCATGAACTTTAAAATAAATTCCAGTAAGTGAAGTCTGTAAGACATTATAGAGGAGACAGCAGAGAGCAGCTTTATAATCTGCCATGGTACAGCTTTCCCAGCTTGCCTCCCCAGCCAAAGAAGACATAAAAATGCATGGACTAGCTGCTTAAAAATGAAAAACTTTGCTTGAAAAAAAATCACCCAAAGAGACTGAAGTCAAATAGTAACTTGAAAAAAAATAGTTCTGGAAAACACTTTCAAGACAAAATTATTACAAATATTTCTATTAAAAAAAGATTTAAAGCAAATAACACAGAGAAAGAATTGAGGGAAAATGGTCAACAAACACTTGAAAGACACCAACCTTGTATCCAGCCCCTGGGCCAGGGCTTGTGGCCCAGGCCAGCTAAGGATGTGGTCCCACGCAAAACCACAAGCATACTCAAAACAGTATAAGAGGCTTGGGGTTTTGGTGGTTGTTGTTGTTGGTGGTGGTGGTGGTGGTGGTGGTTTTTGTTGTTGTTTTAGGGTTTTTTATTGTAAGTCAATTGCACAACTCTTTAACATAAATTTCATAAATGTCAACATCAAAGCCAAAAAATTGTCTACCCTACTAGTGCGAGCTGATAGCCAGTATGCTACATTTTTCATAGGTAAAATTGGTTAAAATTTGAAAACTTGGTGACATTAAGTGCTGTATAAATGTGAAAATATGGGTATGTACTGCTGATTACTGTTTACAGCTATAAAATCTATAGCTATAAAAATTGGCATAGTTTTGTGTGAGTCTTACAGACAGACTTTTATATGAACCTCACCATCAGCCATGAAACTTCAGAGTATCTAATATAAATCATACACATATGTACAGGTACTTGGGATTTCTTATTATTTTTGATACAGAGTATTCTGTATAACCCAGGTTGACCCATGTCTTGAAATCCTCCTGCCTCAGTCTCCTAAGTATTGGCACACCTATCTAGATATCTCATTGCATCATAGTTTATAATCCAGATATGGAAATCCATATTTATAATCCCAGCACTCAGGAAGATCAATACTTCAATCTAGCCTGGGCTATATAGGGAGACCCTGTCTCAAACAAACAACAACAGGGCTTTATATTGTTCAGCCTTAGAAAGATGTTATCTACATAAACATCTTCACCTACCGAGACATGTTTAATTAAACTATGTTAAATTCATACTATAATCCAAAACAGAAAATGATTTTTTAAAAACATGTGAACTGATATAGAGTCACAATTTTTTTGAAAAAAAAATTAGATTTAATTATTTTATTTTATATGCATGAGTGTTTTATCTGTTCCTATGTATATCCAACAGGTATGTGCCTGGTGCCCATGCAGATGCAGAGGGCATCAGACCCTCTGCAGCTGGAGTTACAGATGCTTGTAAGGCACCATGTGGGTTCTGAGAATCAAACCAGGTTCTCTGCAAGAAAACAAAGTGCTCTTAGACTCTGAGCCATCTCTACAGCCCAAGATTCTGGATTTTAAAAACAGACTATGACATGACCAGGCAGCATACTTTTATTTACATTTTTTAAAATTATACATTTAAAAGACATAAAAGGGAAAAGAATGCATGTCACACTGAGAAGGACAACTGGACTCTGGCAGAGGAAGGTTTTCTCTACTTGCATCTCTTAAGATAAGAATGCACTTGTGTTCACATCATTTTCAATTTTGCCTAAAATGTAAGGAGAATATCCTGTCTTAGCATAGGCTGGAAATACCATACATCTACAAATCCTTAATCATGTTGATAAAACTTCAAGTACGATTTTATAAGATGTAAATAATGTAATTATTTTGATTATATATTTTAAGCCCTTGTCCTTAAGAGGCTTAAAAACTTTAAGAGAATTAGATGACATAGACATAGAATATACATTTAATACACACATACAAATGTTAATAAATGCTAAGTATTAGACATATTTCTTAACCATAGGCATCAAAAGAAAAAAGGTAAAGAAAATGCCTTTAAAAATTGAAATACTCTTAACACAAGTCAATAATCAAAGCAAAACCACAAATATGTCCATGTGACTTCAGTTGTCCTTTTCTACATTGTTTATTTGGGTCATTTCTTGAGTGTCTTTTATACCTTCTGTAACACACAGCAATAACGTGGGTCCTAGGCTCTATCTGTTGATTTATCTTTAGGCCTTGGAGAGATGGATGGAGGGGGCAGACATTTGCTGTTTTTCAGAAGCAAAATGATGAGGGATTGGCTGGGTACCTGAAAAATGCATCTGTCCTCAAATTGCTGTCTACCTCACAGTGCAACCAAGAGAGACTGAAAACACTCGGCCCCTAGTATTAATTATTATTCCTCTTTTTCACCCCTTATCCAGCATCTTGCTTTCTCTAGTTTCAGTTAGTCATGATGAACCTTGAACTGAAAAGGTCAAATGACAAACACCAGAAATTTAAAAAAAAAAGCACATGGCCTTTAAGTAGCCTTTAGTAAGCTATAATTTTCCCATTCTAGCGAGATATTGTTAATATCTTACTGTGACTAACTTGTAGTTAAATTTTATCATAAATACACTTGCATAGTAAAAACACAGAAAATACAGGGTCCACCAATATCGGAGCTCTCAGGCTCTGAGGGAGCATTTATATGCTATACATAAGTGGATACCACTCCATGCTGAAATTTTTTAATTTAAAATTTAAATTTAAACCAATGTTACTGCAGTCTGTCAGACTTAGATTAAAACTCTAGACGCCACTGTCTGCATGAACTAGGCTGCGTATGTTCAGAGGCCCATTCTCTCCACTTCCATTTGTAAATGTGGGAACCAAGATCCCCACCTCACTAGAGATTTTAGGAGGCTTTCGTGATGTAAAGCATGTAAAAAGTAGGAAAGCAAGGCTGTAAATCCACACTCAGTGAGCCACAGAGATGTCACATGCACAAGCAGTGATTTTATATGTTGATTATCATTACATAGCATTTAACTTACAATATGTTCAAATTATTAGATGTCATTATAGGAATATGATTATCATACATCTGAATGACGGCAGCTCTGTGACAGTCCTCTCTTAGTAAGAGCCATGAAGATAATTCGTGTCATCGTGGAAGTTATACTTTATTCTCTCAGGCACCTTTGATCACTCATCCTTTCTCTATCAACAAGTGTTTGGAGAGTTATTTTCCTGTTCCTTCTCCACAGTGGGGATGAGTGGCCTCATCCTAGATCTAGCTTGTGCAGTTTTAGAGAGTTCTAGGCCTGGTGTGGGTTCTGACAAGTTCACTACTGGCTCTTGGTATCCACAAAGGCTCTCTCTCAGGCACTGCTAAGAGTCTGAGCTTCTTGTACTATAGTCGAAAATGCTCTTATGGCTAAAAATAGAGCCAGAGAGATGAGCTCTCTCCAGAAGGAATCAAGTTTTAGGCATAGGCAGCTAATACCTTCTCTCTCTATGATGCATTAACCTGTCCTTCCTTCACCAAAACTAAGGCTTGTCAATCGATACACTTCTATCTTCTTACCAACTCTGTGAACACAAGGCAGGCTATGCAGTTGAGGAGAGCAGTGTTCAGTAATATGAAGATGAGTCTAAGGCCATGCAGTAGAAACAAAGAAAGCTGTCTCCCAGCTTCCCACAAGGCCAGCTAAGAAACAGCACACGAGAGAAGCAGGGGCAGAGGCAGATGGTACCTGGCATCCAACCCAGCCTCCGCCTGAAGCCTTCCACCATGTAGCAACCATTTAGACTGGATTCATGGCTGGGGACATGCATTAGAAGCTGAGGTGGAGATCCAAAGAATGTAACTCAGCAATGACTGGGGAAGCATGGGGTGACGTGATAGCAGCAGAGGGATGCTTGGCTGAGTAGAAGAGCCAGCCTTTGCCAATGGTTCTGCTGTTCTGTGCACATTAGAACCTGTCACCACAGAATATTCTAATTCGAAATGATCTGAAGTCATCTGTTTTCTTCAAAGCCTGGTGTTTAAATAGTAGAATCACCTTGTCTTCTCTTAAAATATCATTAAATATAATAATATCTATTATGTTGTTATATTTTTCTACATTAGAAATTTAATATTCCTATATATCTGCACACACATATATATGTATATAGCATACAGATCGTATATGTGTAACACATAACAAAACAATGTACAACATAAGAGGATTAGAGATTTAGATCTGTATGTTCTGCAGAAAAAAAATTGTGGGAGAATTTTGAACTGTCCAACAAAAGGGAATTACCCAAATAGACTGAAAATTATATATAGTGCCTTGCAACTTGTACGTTAAATACATGTTTTCAAAGAATAATGATGCATAAAAATGCTTATAGTGCAAGTTGAGGATTTCAGAAGAGTATGATGATTTCGTCTCCCTAGGGATGGAAAATGAAAATCACAAGGGTGTCTGTGATCTGGACAAATTCCCACAAGTAAAGCACAGCAGAGCTAGACTTGAACTCTTATCTCCCGGCACCAAATCAGGTGACTTCTCTAAGAACAAATAGATATGAGACATAAGTCAGAGTCCCTTTGCTAGAGGACCTCCCTCAGCAATAGCTTTCAAGGAAAGCAGGTCAACCGGGAGGTCCCCCGCTACCCCACCCTTCCTGCTGTCCTCTCTGGAGCGTGTGCATGCTGTCTGCTTAATTCACTCATGGCTCAGTGCCACAGCATACATAAACAAGCGGGGAAAGCCTCTGCAGAGGAATCTTGGTGCCCAAATGGAGCAATTTGTCTTCTGAAATTATTGTTTGAAATTGTTTATGTCACTTGCCGAGTTTCTGTTCTGTACTTCAGAACCTGTTGGCAATGGACAAAATAAAAAAAAAAAAAAAAACCTGCCCCACAACTGAGCAGTTCTTCTGGGCAGAGATTCTGGGTGATGGTGGGACCTAGAGTCTACACAGCCCCCAGGAGATTCACAGAAGCCTAAAGGAGCCCCCTGAGGATTATTGGGTCCTCAGTGTTTGCTGGATCCTGCTGCAAACGTTTAACCTTATTAATCCTCATACCATCCTATAAGGAGGGACCGACGGTGTGATCCCCCGATTCTTAGGTGGAACTGAAGCACGGACCCCATGGCCTGTAAATAGAAAAAGCTTGAGCTTGCGCATGCGTGCCCTTGGTTTCAGAACCCAGACTTCCCACTTCCCTGGGATGCTTTCCATAGTCACCCACACAAGCCAGAGTGGGCAGGAGCCAGAATCCCAAACCACTGAACTTTCCTCTCCATACTGGAGGCACCCGCTGCAAATCTCGCCACCTCCACGACGGATGTGCATGCCGCTGAGTCTCTGCCGAGGCCCTCCTCCTCCCTCTAAGGCCTTGACATATTTTAACATGAAAGTCGTAAGCTCACAGACCTGGCAGCTTTGTGAGTGAGAGAGAATTCCTTTTGAGGCATGAATTAGTCTTCTTCAAATGTTTTGACAAACCGAGAGTGTGGTGCTTAGGGGAAAGAACAGCTTCGCAGTGTTTGTGTGAACAGACATCTCTTTGAAACAACTTGAGCCTTTGCGTGAGGCTAGGTCATTGAAGTAACGGCTCGGCTCGAGGATCGAAGGCCACACTCGGTTGGTATTCTGCTTGTGTCGAACCTCCAGATGCCTGAGCTAGAAGCGGGCCCAAGTAATGTCACCTTATCTCCTGAAAGGAGGCAGAGAGTCAGAGCACCCCTGAGGCTCAGGAAAGGACACAGTGCACCTGGCCTTACCCTTTCTGTGAATGCGTGCCTGCCTATGCCAACCACTAAGCCCAGCCCCACCCCCTGACTCCTCCCCTCTGCAACAGGCAGGCAGTCTCAAGTCTTGCAGGGAAGAGTTACTGGTGTCCGCTTGGGTTCAGCCTCAACACAAAGATAACCCCTTTCTCTCAGGCTTGTAGGTAACCATGTCTGCAAACTGAAACAGGCAATCTATGACCTATCCGGTCCAGTTTTCTGGCTTTGTATAGGCTACCCCACTTTCACTGGCCTGAGTAATATATCTTTATGCCCCAAATAGGAATATGGGAGACCCTCAAGTGACACAAAAGCTTTTTTTTCCCCTAGCCTTAGATAACACCAGATAGAGGGTGGATTTTGACGGGGGATCCTCCCATAAGATGAGCAGTGGAGAGCGTTAGGGATGGCATGCGTCTGTGCCAGCTCTCGCTCTGTCTACCCAGGGGTTCACCCATCCATCAGCCAGCAGCCTTCCCAAAAGGGCCCTGGAAGGCAGCAGCCATGCCCAGGGCAGGAGAATGTGAGGGTGCATCTAGTTCATCCCAGGCCAACATTACCACAAAGGAGACGACCAGGTAGATGTGGTCATGGCTGTCCTTGAGGGGATAGTGTCTTCAGCTGGCTGCCTCTTCTCTATCCTTTCTCTGTCGTTCCAAGGGTTTGTGACTTGCCAGGGTACTGTATAGAGTGTGGCATTGTCAGTAGTAACTTGAGCTGCTTTTTGTGTCTTGCTTCACCCAGGCTTCTAAGCATGCCAGTGCCCGGTGACTCATGTTGGTTATGCACAGTTTGGCCAACTTTTAAAACTCTGGACCCACATGTTGAGGAGTCTTTGAAAAATAGGACGAAATTTAGAAGTTGATGAGAGCCTTGCATGGTAGTGCATGCCCCGATGCCAGCACCCAGGATAGTCAGAGGCAGGGGGATCACAAGTTTAAGCCCTACATAGGTCACAGAATTGATACCATCTCAAAAGGGATAGAAAAGAAATTAGATCAAATAAAAGCAGATCTCAAAGCAGCCCTTGGTGATATCAATGGTTTCTGCCACCAGTGCATCTCTTTATTACTAACACTGGGGATCTTTGTGAGAAAAGAAAATTAAATAATAGGAAATTTTGAAAAGCTGTTTAGCAGCAGACTGCTAGCCAGGCTGTACTAGTGTGTCCTGTGAAGCTCAAGAAGAATGCCAGGACTTGAGCAAAGATATGCTGGGACTGGAGGCTGGACACCTCCATTAGAAGTGCCTGTCCACTCTGAGCCCATTCCCACCCAGTGCTGACCAACCCCAACATTGCTCAGTTCATGTGGCAGAAGCAGCCATCAGACTTCTGGTTACATTTCCAAACTTCCCAGGGAAACCTAATCTGGCTAGGTGGCTAGCCAGCCTTGAAACAAACTATGACCAGGCAGAAAGGTCACCAAGGGATTCATCAGAATGACAGAGGAAATGCTTTTTGTCCCCACTGCCCCTAGCATACCCCACTACACACACACACACACACACACACACACACACACACACACACACACAAAGCCTTACATAGGTGGAGCTTTAATCACAGCTGGATCCCTCAGTCTGAACGTATTTAGACAAGCAATGGGTGATTAGCAAACATTGAGTGAGTGAATGAATGAATGAATGAATGGATGGATGAATGGATGGATGAATGAATGAACGAACAAGCGCTGGAGAGATAAAACAGCAGTTAAGGTCACTTACTATGTTTCCCAGCACGTATGTTTGGGCAATTCACAACCACCTGTAACTCCAGTTCCTGGGTAACCTGTCAGCTCTGACCTGTGAGGACACCACACTCAGTTGTACATACCCACACACAAAACACACTTAAAAACATAACAGTAAACCTTTTAAAAGTCTCTCGGAGAGGACATGTTAGTTTGTTTTCTTTCTGTCTGTCTGTCTCTGTCTCTTTTTCTGCTTCACACGTGTCCTCCCCATCCATCTTTCCCTAATTTGCCATTAAGTCAAAGTAAGTGCTTTTTGCTCTTTTTCCACATATCCACCTTCTTTTTCCATTCCCAAGTGGATTTCCATGATTTATCGATGGATCGTGACAGTCTCCAAATGAACCGTGGGTCTCGATCATGTCTGTATCGTATTAGTCATCTAAAACATAGCAATGTTACTATATTACTCTGCAGGAATAATTGTAAGTGTTTGAGAAGAACCTCTCAGGTCCTTGCCAGTCTCATGTCTCACCACTGCCCATGGGGACTCTTTCCCTAAGCGATGCCAACTAAGAGATAAGATTTATTTTGTGAGTCTCAGTGGAAAATGATAGTAACAGGCCTTTGTTCAAAAACAATTAAGAATTTTTAGATGATGATAGTCTGGCAATAAACTAAGTCAGGCAAGGGCCTTCTAAAAATGGAACCCATGACAGCATGGGCCACATGCTCAGGAAGATGTGCCACGCTAATCCGAAATTCAGATCTTATACACATTATTCTATTGGTCAAGAATTTTTTGTTTGGGGGAACTGGCATGATTATTCAGTGGCCAAGAGCATTTGCTGCTATTCCAGAGTACCAGTGTTCAAACCCTGTACCCACATTGGATAGCTCACAACCACCTGTGGCTCCAGTTCCAGGAGAGCTAGCACCATCTTGTGGTCTCCTTAGCCACCCATACACATGGCACACACTTAAACAGACACGTAACTAAAAAAGTAAAAATAAATAATTTCCTGTGCCACACAACATTTTTACTCTTGAAAGTGTTTAAGGCTCACACTTTCTGTCTTTGGTAGAGACCCGTCTTTAATCACTAGACCTAAACACTTTCCTCACCTAACAATGTGTGTTTCCTCATCCTCAGTATCTAGAGAGAACAGCAAAGAGCACAGAAGTTGTAAAGATGCTTTGAGGTTGAGGGAGCTGAGGTCAGGAACATGTGATCCCTAGTTTGGCCTGTTCTCCGCAGGGTACTTGAGACCTGGCTTTCATAATTGGTCCCTTAGAAGCCACAGGAGAGCCCTGCAGGCGAATCCCACAGGCTTTACTCGGCCTTGGAATGTAACACTAAGAACAGTCACAAGAAATAAAATAATCTCATGGTGGAAAACGCTGGAGATTAAGAAAAATCTCAGAGCTCCAGATTTAGAGGCTTATAAAGATAGATGCTTGTCAAAAGCAAAGCCAACTGTCATGAAACACCAGCTCTCCAAGGAGCCCTGGAGCTCACAAGCTCATCTCTCTCCTTCTACAGGGAAAACCAAAACTGGTGAGATGAAGCATCCTAGCCAAGGTCATGTGATAGATATGCAGTGGGAGGGAAGGATGGTGACTGGTCTCCTGGACTGTCATGTGACTTGCCAGGCACATCTTGATGATATGTTGAAGCAAACAGAACTTGGGGACTTCTAACCACTGCTATTACATATTTTGCTTGTTTGCACAGAAGAAATTAAATGTATGTGCATCTTATATTTGGCAATGTTTTTGCTGATTCTTTGAGAATTCTAAGCAGGGCAGTGGTGACACATGCCTTTAATCCCAGCACTTGAGAGGCAAAGGCAGGCAGATTTCTGAGTTCAAGGACAGCTTGGTCTACAGAGTGAGTTCTAGGACAGCCAGGGCTATACAGAGAAACCCTGTCTCGGAAAAAAAAAAAAAAGAATTCTATACAATGTGTTTTGATCATATTCACCCCTCAAACTCCTCCCATCCCTCCCACTCTACCCACTCCTCCCACCCCACTCTATCATCACTTCCCTTGCAATTTTGAGATTTATTATTATTATTATTATTATCATTATTATCATTATTATCATTATTATCATTATTATCATTATTATTGCTTTCCAACCAAAGTCCTTCTGTTTCTTCTCCTTCCTCCTTTCCCCCTCCTCTTCTTCTTCTCATTGTATTATTATTATTATTATTATTATTATTATTATTATTATTAATTATTTCTTTCCTTACCAAGTTTCCTGTGTATTTGTCAAGCTAGTCCAGGGAGCAAGGCCTGCTCTAGTGTGCAGTCAGCTTATAAAGAGGGCTCATATAATGAAAGAAAGTGGTGCAACTCATTTAAAAATCTGCAACCTCAAAAACATACAACGCCCTGGTTCTTCCATTGTCATTCATAGCCTGTTGTTTTCCTATTCCTGTAAAATTTCAATTTCAATTAAAATTCAAAAATGTTTACAATTAGATACAGGAACACACATCTATATAATCCCAGACTGAGGAGAGAAGAAGATGTGTTTGAAGGCAGCCTGGACTATATTGCAGGTTCTGGGCCAGACTGGATTAGATAGTAAGATTATGTCTAAAAAGGAGAGAAAACAAGAAACCAAAAGGCCTGGGGACTACAAGCTCATAGGTAAGGAGGCCGGATCCCAGAGAGGCTTATTTCTTTTATTATTATTGTGAAGGGTT
This sequence comes from Montemys delectorum, assembly GCA_019843815.1. Classification (NCBI taxonomy): domain Eukaryota; kingdom Metazoa; phylum Chordata; class Mammalia; order Rodentia; family Muridae; genus Montemys; species Montemys delectorum. The sequence continues at coordinate 1,265 of JADRCD010218067.1, read as the reverse complement.
ACTGGAGTGTTTAGGTTTATTTAGCAACATTTGGAAAGTTGTTTCACATTTTCTACATTGCCAAGGAAAAGACAAACTGCTATTTGTGGAATACTGGAAAGTGGGAAGTGACTTTGTGAATGGTGGGTATAGAATTCTTACACAACTGGTCAGTCCCCCTATATTTCATGATTTTTTTCCTTTGTTTGTGAGATAATATATCACATGAGAGAGAATTATAAATTATGCCATAGCTTTGATGAACTTTCAACATAAATTAATCTGTAAGTCATAAAACATATATCTTGTCAGACCAAGTATCTGGGTGCTTCCCTGGAGATGATGAGCATTTTCAGAGGCCATGGAGGTTGTAATAGGTAAAGTTGCATGAGCCTTCCAAGCAAAGACACGGAGAATTCATAATACACACATGCAGGGCAATCATATGGGGGGAAATGAAAGTAACATGTATAGATATAAGTACTTGAGGAAGCGGCGTATCCATGGCAACATGGGAGGGATTGGGCAAAAGTGATGTTCTTAGCAATGGTAATTTATTTGGGGAAAGAAATAGATTCCAGGAATGTTAATGATTATTGCAATGATGAAACTTTGTAGGGTCATGAAGCACAAAAGAAAAAATGGACAATAAGTATTAAGGAACACAAAGGCACCTAGTGTCATGGTGGAAACACAGAGATACCTTGTATCCTTGTCTGAAGATAAGAGTAAAGGTGACTGCTTGCTCTGCCATACTACATGGGAAAGATAACTGTCTCCATCTTGAATGACAGCAGATAGGCTTCTTGGCTTCTGTTAGACCTCCCAGCTCTGTTCTCACAGCCAAAATTGAGCCGCGGGTTGTTAATAAACCCATGCTTGTATAAGTTATTCTCACAGTGCTTGCTACTTCCAATTTTATCTAAACAGTTGAACTAACAGTCAGCCAGTCATTCTGAAAACCTCACAACGAAATCTTGTTGTAGAAGCAAAAAGTCCATTTTCTTTTCTTCCTTTTGTCAAAATCAAACAAAAGTATAAAGATGAATTTCCAATAAAGCAGCTTTGTGAATAAACAGAGCAGAGTTGCAGCCTGGACACAGAGAGAGAGAGAGAGTAAAGTTGCCTCTCCTTGTTTCAGAACAAACAGAAAGCTAAGGATAGGCGTATTAGGACAGAAATCTGCATGGTTCATTTTGGATGAAAGCTCATTGGCATATCTGTGCTGGAGGGACCTGGCAAGCTTTGATTGGCCAACAAGGTGTTATTGTGGCACCTGATGGTCC